>CM062818.1:772074407-772179407 GCA_031772625.1 Pinus tabuliformis
GAGAGAGAGAGAGAGAGAGAGAGAGAGAGAGAGAGAGATGGAGGGAAGGATAGAGGGAGGGAGAGCGAGGGAATGATAGAGGGAGGGAGAGTGAGAGGGAGGGAGGAAGGGAAGGAGATAGAAAGAGAGGGAGGGAGAGAGAGAGAGAGAGGGAGAGCGAGAAAGGGATGGGAGAGGGGGAGAGGAAGGGAGGCAGAGTGTGAGAGTGACAGAGAGAGAGATAGAGAGGTGGAGAGAGAGGTAGAGAGGAAGGGAGAGCAAGAGAGAGAGAGAGAGAGAGAGAGAGAGAGAGATAGACAACGATGGGAGGGAGGGAGAGAGAGAGGGAGGGAGATAGAGAGAGAGATTGGAGGGAGGGAGAGAGAGAGAGAGATATTGGAGGGAGGGAGAGAGAGAGAGAGATATTGGAGGGAGGGAGAGAGAGAGAGAGGGAGGGGAGAGGGAGAGATAGAGAGAGGGAGAGCGGGGGGGAGGGAGAGGGAGAGGTGGGAGAGAGAAAGGAAGAGAGAGGGAGAGAGGGAGGGATTGAGAGGGGGCAAGAGAGAGAAGTGTGTAGGGAGAGAAAGGGAGAGAAAGAGAGAGGAGAGAGAGAGAGGGATAGAGGGAGGGAGAGAGAAAGATAAATGGCGAGAGAGAGAGGCGGAGGGAGAGAGGGGGGGAGGTAGAGAGAGGTTGAGAAAGGGAGAGAGAGAGAGAGGGATTGGAGGGATGGAGAGAGATTGAGGGAGAGAGAGAAAGAAGAGGAGGAGGGAGAGAGAGATAGAGGGAGGGAGGGGAGAGAGACAGAGGGAGCGGGAGAGAGGGGGGAGAGAGAGAGGGAAGGAAAGAGGGAGAGAGGGGGATGGAAGGAGAGAGAGAGGGATGGAAGGAGAGAGGGACGGAGAGTGAGGGAAGGATAGAGGGAGGGAGAGAGGGAAGGAGAGAGGGAGGGAGGGAGAAATAAAGATAAGGAGGGAGAGAGAGGGAGGGAGAGCGAGAGAGAGAGAGAGATAGGAGAGGGGGAGGGATGGAGAGTGTGAGAGGAAGGGAGAGTGTGAGATCAGTAATATAAAACCAAATTATCAAGTAATCTAATTATTTTCTCGTTTTACTCTTCATAAAAAAAATCCTCCTACAAAACACCATGAAAGTAAGCCTCCTTTCGACACTTTTCATTGAAAGGACCATATGGTTACCGTATGGTAGTTGTATTTCATTCCATAACTAATTCTTTATGCCTATCAGAGTGCATCAAGGCCATTTGGTTTTCAATAATAATTCCATGTTATTAAAATTATTATGTAAGGGTATTACAGAATTATAGTTTTGATCATTTACATCCATCAAAAAGTCATGAATAGTGTAGAAATTATAATTTTAAAATAATAAAATATGAGTTTGAAAATATATTAAGTTTATTTGTTAGATACAAACTAAAATTTTATTTGAAAATAAAATTGAAAATTAAACAACTATATCTCAGATTTGACAATAGTTTTAACCTTTTGGAAATGATTTAATGTAGTGGGAAAATGAAATACAACAAATATTTCTTTACGTGTATTAAAATTATAGATATTAATTATATTTTTCTAGATCCATATTAAATCCATATTTAGCAAGTGGAAAGAGGTATTTGATCTTTAAGGGTGCAAACAGTTTCTCAATTTTTGCATTGGGAAAATAGGTTTAGACCTCAAAAGATTTTATTCCTCTTCAAGCTTGATACATCTAGAGTTCAAATGGATATGGGGTGATTCTACTGCACGATGAACTAGCTTGGATTGTCTATAATTTTTTGATGGAAAGAAAATGCATCATGGGTGTCAAAGAAAACAAATTCCAAAATGAGTATTCAATGTCCATAAAAAAATTAGTAGAAAGAGAATTGATATTATTACAAAATATTTCTAATATATATTCTTTTAAATAATTAAATAAACATCATTCAACAATAAATCTTCAAGAACTATTTATTCAAAATCCCTAAATATGTTCCCACCAATATAATTGAGAGCAAAACAAGTGACAATAAGAAATTAATTTTGTAACAAAATCTACATGCAATGAGAATTTGGTTGTGTATAAGGATATGTATGACCTAAGGAACAAAATAATTATTAACTAAATCAAACCAATCCTCCACATATTCATGTGTGTTTATTGAGGTAAACTTATAGAAAATAAACCAAATGAAACATTGACTTTAAATAAATAATTTTTTACGGAATGCTCCACATAAGCAAATCTATGACTTTTGGAAAAAAAGGACCATTAATTATGTCAGACCCTTCCTCTACCATAAACTCAGAAGTGTTTTGTTAGAGCCTAGATTGACGTCAAGCTTAAGGGAGGCAATTCTAGGGTAGCCACAAACCACGCTTACCCTAGTAGCTAGCCATACTAGGTCGGGAGAGGGCTCTCTCATTATCAATCTCAATCAAGGGGACTGGATCAAATATGGATTTTAGGCTAGGTATAGTAGCTCTAGGGTTTTTTGGTTGATTTTGATGGTTTTGTTGCTGGATCAAATGGAGCAGGCATCTTTGGGTCTGGGAAATCAAGTGAGGAATGCAAGGTGTTTTATGGGGCGAGGTAGGTAGGTGTTTTAGCACATGAAATTGAGTGAGATGGTAGGTCTAAGAGTGGTGAGGAGGTGAGGAGGGCATACAAAGATCACGAGTCCTCTTCAAACAGTAGAAAACATCAAAAACTAAATGGATTCCCAAGACAGAGCATTGTAACCAATGTATTCTACCTATCTATCTTGATTTCATTTAGTTAGAAGAATGAATAATATTGTGGCACACATAACACATGAGAAAAACTAACAATAGAAGAAGAAACTATGCAAAAACACTTTACCACAAGTATCCCACAAAAATAGCTGCAAATCCTGGTTTACTTCCTTGCCAAACTGCTGTAAAGATGTACAATATAGCTCAGAGCATCCAAGAGAGTCCAACCTTTGGTAATGACTGAAAAAATACATAATATAGACATAAAAACCACTTATTCTAGCCATCAGGGGTCGAATCCAAGAGATAAGGAACTGTTACAACCATATCTAAACAAGGAACAAGAATATAGGCAGTGGAACAACTTGCCTCTAAAACCATGGAAACTGATTCATTGACCCCAAAACCACCTCAAAATGATGAATCTACACTCTAAGGTCATTTCAAAATTACATTTACACACCATGGCATTAATTATAATCATAAATTCATCCATGAAGAGAGAAAAAGTCAACTTGCAGAGAAACTGGGCGAAAACTGGATTTTTGGGCAAACTGGCTCTATGCGTAGCGCCGCTACATAGCCACGTTTGGAGGCCTTCCCCTTAGCCAAATTGATCCCACGATAGCTCATTGGAAAGGTATTCCTATCTAGTTTCTGGAACATCTTGAAGTTTTTCATTTGGATGTTATTTTCCCCCTGAAAAGTGAGATATCCCAAGGCTGCTTCTGTGTGTCCAAAAAGAGGCAGAGAGGTCATTTTTTGATAGTTTTTTTAGCTTTTGATGACCAAGTTTTGCTCCAAAATTGCTGATATTTTCTGGGTTTGATGCTCTCACCATGCTGAATCTAGATATGTAAGCCATTTCTTCAAGAAGTACTCCAGTGAAAAGCGTAGCGCCGGTGGCGCTATGCACTTAGGGCAATTTTCTGTGTTGGAAAATTTCAAAATTTCAAAATGACAAAAACTTATCAAAACTTGCCCAGATTTGGAAAAAGCCACCACCATTAGTTTCTTTGATGGGCTAATGAGGCTTCAACCAATATTTTCAACTTGTCTTGCTCCTTTTTTCTCCTTAAGGCCTTCCTCAACCTAGCCTTAAGCTTCCTGATTCTCATATTGCAAATTTTGTTTTCGAGTCATATAATGATATGACATGTGCTAGAGCATTCTATTGTCCCTGTTGGCCTTGTTGATCAGTCCCTCAAGATGCATGTTGACCCTATCAAGCCAAGTTTCCTGGTCATGTTCAATCTCTTGCTCAATGGAAGTCAAAGTGACATGGTCCTCTTTGTCATTTTGCCTCTTCAGTTTCAACATTTCAAGCTCCATTAGGATTTGCTTATCCTCCAACTGTTTGTTCTCTTTCTTGTTCATCATCTATATCATCCTCGTGCATCTTCTCTTTGCCTTTGCTTTGCTGCTTATGTCTCTCCATGGAACTATCACTGAGTGTCTCTTCCTCATAGTCATATTCACTGTCTCTTTCCATTGTTTTTATAGCTGTGAACACTTGTGATGAATGAAGAGATAGGGTGGATGAAGGATGAGTATGAAGAGATTTTATCGATGAGTAAGTGAGGGTGAATTGGAGTGTGAATGCGATTTAGGGAGTGAGTAGGGTTTGGGAATAGTGTAGGGATTAGGGATGTATGTAGGGTTTTGGGGAGAAAGTATAAGGTTTGGGAAATTTAGGAAACAATAGCAGAAAGGATTGGATAGGAAAACAAATGAGAGAGTGAGCTTGTCAAATTTATGAGACAGTTTAGTGAAAACTAGGGTTTTGACTTCATGAGTGAAAGAGTCACCAAATATTGATGCAAAAACCCTTTTCAACAAGAAAGATCAATGCACTTACTTGCAAAGAGGTAACATGGAAAATTTTAGGCAAATTGGAGTGATTTGAAACGATTTGGGGCTTGGCTGCCAGGTGCGTAGCGCCAATGCAAATTAACAAAGGAAAACCTTGCCAGGTGCGTAGCGCCGTTTTGCAGGACACTTTTAGAGGCCTTCAGGGTGTCCAAATTGGGCGTGGGATATCTCATTGGAAATATTATCGAGTCTTCTAGAACATCTTAAATTTTCCAATTTGGAGTTCATTTGCCCTATCAAAAGTCCAATCTCCCAAGACTGATCAAAATGTGCAGAATGAGGCTGCCTAAATGCAGAGTGCTATTGTAGTCAACTTTTGAAGGTCTTTCTCAACTCCAAATTGAGCTCATGATAGCTCATTGGAAAGCTCTTTGTGTCTACTTATCAGTTGACTCATCAAGCAAGTCATTTGGTCATTCCATCTAGGAGAAAATTTGATTTTACCAAGATCACTCCAGAGGTGCAGCAACTCTCCTGAGGCAACTGTATTTTTTACATTTCTCTAAAAAAGTGACACCTATGTAAAAATTGGAGGTTTTTCTTCCCTTTCCTATTATGGACAAAAATTATCTCTCGCTGTTTCCAAATTCATTTTGTCTTGCTCAGAAACAAAAACCCTAGGAGAGGGAAACGAGCCTTACCTGAGCACAACTGAAGCACAACAAGGTGTAAAATGACCCATTGGAACATGAAATAATGATGACAACTTTTTGAATGATGGTACACTTAGCTGAATGGTGACATGGACTGACACTTGGAAAACTTTGGAAGGAGTGAAAACAAATCCTAGATCTAATACCTAGTGACCAAATTTTACTTGAAAACTCACTGAAATGACAAAATTTGACTTTGACACCCTAAGACCACTTTGTAAAAGCATGTTTGATCACTGGTGGAAGGCTTCAAAGACTGACACTAACATTGGCTCCATTGGGGATGGTAGTTCCTTGGATGTGCCAAGAACACCGTAGACCAAGTAGCCTTATCCATTGGGCATGGAGTCAAAAACAAAACCCAATCTGAAATATATGACTGAATACTGATGACTTGATGACACTACTGACCTTTACTCAATTAAAAACTGACTCGATACTAAAACGCAACTGAAAAACTGGAAAAGATACTCAAAATGGAGCTTATTCAATAAAAAATACTCTAACTGCTCCATTCATCTCCTGATCAAGTGGAATGAAATAACCAATGCAACCAAGTAAGAATTCTGGCCGCTGCTTGAATTCTCCACAAGTGCTTGTTTTTTAGCAAGAAGAGAGAACTACTGAAATGCAACTCCCATGAAAACTTGTAAATAGATACGTTGAATAATATTGATTCTCTATCCGACTCCAAAAGTACTGCATAAAGATCTTGAATTTCATGTTCACTAGGACTTAGCTCATCCAATTGATTACTTTGCTTCTCCTCATACCATGAATGCAAACTTTCATCTGAGCTTTGTGACGAGACCCCTGTTGAAAATGATAAAGAAACTAGCTGTCGGATCAAGTTTGTTTGTATCAATACTTGTTTCAAGCTCACAGTTAGCTAATGGAGAAGGACTTTGACTGCAGACATCATCCAACACATTAGCTATTGGATCGTGAAAAACTTGAAAATACTGTTGCAACCCATTTTCTGTTGTTTCCAATGAGATTGCATGATTTTTTATAGGCTGCTTATTTGAAGATATACTATGCAAATTTCCCTTTAAAAACTGAAATGATTCGAAATAGAATTGTATGGAATCATCTTGCATCATTTGATCATATGTTCTAGCTTCCAAGTCTTCATCTACAACCTGAATTTCAATGGCATTCAGAGGCTACAAATCTAGATATGAGAAGTCTTGAACAAGGATTTCATCACCCTCTAGATGGTCAAGATTGAAACTTATCGACGATTGATTTCTGATTGCACGAAAGCTGTCTCTGATGAACTGAAACAAAGTAAAACAAAAAGGCAAAGATCCTTCACTTACCTCAAAATTTGTTACACTTTCCTCCTCACTTCCATAGCTGATATGCATCGGTTGATCATTGTATTCGAGCTGTTGAAAGTGAACTTCCTCCTTCCACAAACTAGCTGCTGATTTGTCTACAAGACTAGCTTCTGTTTGGAGAACATAATCATCATCATACTGATCAAATTGAGGAAAATCATTAGTATAAAACACATCATCAGCCATACATGTCATATCAATAGATCTCTCTTCTCCAAGATGATCTATAAAACAATCATTATTAGATCTATGACAACTGGGATAAGAAAGAAAATGTTTTGGATCAGCCACTTGTTCTTCTTCAATCAGTGAGCCATGGTCTTGAAAATCATATTCATTCATTGTGGTGATATTTTGCATCATCTCATCCACTGCACTTACCAAAATATCGAGCTTTACCTCCAAAGATGTCGATTCCTCTAGATCTATGTTATTCATCTTTTCTTCCTGCAACTTTGCCTTTCTGATCAGCAGATTAGCCTCTACATCTATTGCACTATTTTTCATCTCTTCAAGTGTTGCAAGGTTCCTTTCCCTCAGCTGAAACTCCATTTCTGGATCAAAGGCTCCCGGGTAGTGCAAGAGAGCAGATCTAGGAGGAGGTCTTATAGTAATAGGCATCGAATAATAAAATTCGTTAAATCTGGTAGAAAACTGTTGTACTATCTCCTCTGGCAGTCTTTTCAGCTGGTTATATTCTTCTAGAATCAAGAAAGGGTTATGTCTGACCACCCACCTGTCGAGGAAAACTTTGACAAAGTACTGGAAATCTGAGATGCTCGAATCAGGCAGGGTTTTGAACCAACTCTTGACTTTGCCTTGCAAAGAAAGAGCAAAAAGCCTAATACTGACATCCTCTTTATCAACTTCAAAAAGGTCAAGAAAAGACTCAAAATTCAATACATGTCTCTCAGCAGTGATGTTGTCACAGTCACCATCAAATCTTGGTAGATATAGGTAATGATTTTTAGAGAAAGCATGGGATATAGGAGGTAAAATCAGAGGCTTGTATCTATCTGGAATTTTGCAAGGTATAGGAGTATATACAAAAGTTGTAGAATAAGTCTTGGTTTCTTGAGGCTCATTAGTTTGAAGACGGTCATCATAAGATTCAGAAGAAGGGTCTTGATCAAGATCAAAGGCATGTGAACATTTTGTATTCACAATATTCAAAGGGAAAGAATCAAATGCAGGTCTAGGATCTTTTCTCAAATACAATATACTTTGTAAAGCCTTCTTGACATTCTTGGGAAATGAGAAGAAATAATTTATAACACAGAACATAATGTCTTGGATGAAATTCCAACTTGAATACCTGATCTTTCCATATTGTCCTTTCATGTTTTCGCTGGTTGGGTTCATCCTCCAGCGGAGTCCTTTGATCTGATCTCGAAACTGATTTAGAGTCACCAGGTGAATGATTTTAGCCTTCTGGTGTTTGATCATTGTCCACCATCAACAATCAGATCTAAACTTGATACATTTTACTGAGGAACATCTTACTGCAGAAAGCTTCCTCTGGTGTCTTCATCCCAAGTATGCGATGCGGGCTTCTATTCTATAAATAGACTGTTGTGTTGCATGCCTCAGCCCACAAGTGAAGTGGTAGGCCTTGGTCATGCAACATTGCCCATGTTGCCCCTACAATAGTTATGTTCTTCCTCTTGGCCACCCCATTCTGCTGTGGATTATGAGGTGTCGTCAACTCTTGTTTAATTCCTTCCATTGCATAGAAGTCCTTAAACTCTTGAGAGACATATTCTCCACTGTTGTCACTTCTCAAGGCCTTGATCTTCTTCCCTCACTCTTTCTCGACCAAAGCTTTGAACTCACAAAACTTTGTGAAAGTTTGGTCCTTCTTCTGCATGAAATAAATCCAGCATTTACGAGAATAGTCATCAATGAAAATCACATAATACCTTTTCTTCGTTGTGGATGTCATTGAAAATGGTCCACACAAATGAGTATGAAATCAGTCTAAGATAGCCTCTGCGCAATTGTCTCAATCATGAAAGGAAGACTTGGTGTACTTTCCCAATGTGTCAACTTGCTCAAGTTTACCTTTGGGAAGTCCTGTAGATATCTGTTGCATTATCTTCAAAGCCCCATGATGGAAGTGGCCCAACCGCTTGTGCCACAACTCGCTGATGTCTTGGCTTTGCACCAATTTTGCTTTCATACTCAATGTTGCACAATCATCTACCTCTAGTTTATAGAGATTCTTCACTCGAATCCAAATCCTCTTGGTCTGACCCGTGGCTATGTGTCTTAGGAATGCCTTTCCTTTACTGGAGACAACATCATAGCCTTTGTCCTCCAACATCATGACCGATACCAAGTTCTTCTTCAGTCCAGGCACATACATCACATATTTCAAGGTGAAAGGAGCTCCATGCTCCCTCTGAAAAGCAACCGTGCCCACTCCTATAACACTATGCCTTTCGTCATCACCCATCTCTATGTGCATCTTGAGGTCTTTCTCATCCAAGGCACTGAATAAATTTTATCACCCGTCATGTGGAATGAGGCTCCACTATCAGGATCCCTTCTTGGACTTCTTTGATGGGAAATTAGTCGCATAATGTCCCATCTTGTGACAATTAAAGCATCTTACTTTAGACATGTCACCATTCTTCCCTCCATGAGAAGAATTCAATTTGAAATGGGAAGCCTTCCCCTTCCCTTTCCTTTCCTTACTTGCTAAGCCCATATTTTCTTCATCATCATTCTTGGAAGAAGAACCATCTCGTGTGCTCCTCCTAATCTCCTTCTGCATAAGATCCGACCACAATCATTCCCAATCTGACAGTTTCTCCCTTCCATTCACAAAGTCCTGGTAGCTATTCCAACTCTTTGGAAGGCGAAGGAGAGCAAGGCTCACCATATCATCATCGGCAGTAGTTATTCCCACACTGCCAAGCTCATCTTTGTAGGTGGTGAGCTTGTTCAGATATGTGGAAATAGTATTGCCCTTCTCCATCTTGATTTTTCGAAGCTTATCCTTGAGCGCCAATTTACTCTCGTCGCTACTATTTTGGTAGAGGTCCTTCAATGTCTTCCACATTGAAAATGGAGTATCCTTCCCATGGAGACTCAAGACAATAGGGTCTCGAACTCCCTTAAGGATGATCTATCTTGCCTTCGCCACACACTTCTTCCACTCAGCTAACTCTTGTGCATTAGTTGGAGATGGCTTTGGGATTTCTTGATCAATGAATTCCTTCAAGCCATTGTCTTCTAATACAGCCTCCATTCTATCTTTCCATGCTATGTAATTCAAGTTTCCTTCCAAGACATACTCGAGTCTCAAGCCATAGAACACCATTAGCCAACCTTGAAGTATGATATGAATTCGATTTTCACCTACAACCCCGAACTTCAAACTTCAAATTCTCTTCTTAGTATATTTTTCACAGCTCTGATACCATGTAGAAAATCTATGTAGCCTAACCCAATAATGCAATATAAATAAAATAATAATACTATAACCTACTTCTATTATCAATTTGTGGAAGCTTAAAGATCAAGCTGAACAATATTACCAGAAGAAGAAGAATCAATGGAACAATACACATGAAAATAATTTGGGGAAAGTCTCAGCTAAAAACCCCACACAATTGTATTAGCATACATGGTGGAAATACATAGGAATTATACAAATCCTTAGCTCTCACAGCTAGCCAACTCTCAGTACAATCCTCACAGATACTCACAGGAAATCTTCGCTTCTCTCCAACCTTCTTCTCTGCCCTCCAAGCTCGTACTTCCTTGCGTTGTTCCTTGTGGATTATTTTCCTATTACCAAGTGAGAAACAACCTTCAAAACTGCGCAATCCTCAAGGATGAATCCTTGACTGCATGCACAAGTTTTCTCCATGAGAAAACACATGCAACTGATAGTACACTATCCTTGAACATTAATCTCAACTGGGTCTTTCTCAGAATAGACATGCATAAGTTTCTGATGAGGGAATCTTCAGTTAAATGGAGTAGCACTAGTTCAGTTCATTAATGCATCAACTGACTGTTAACTCACTATTATTTCCTCAAATAGTTTGGAACTAATTTAACTAGACTTAACTTAGTAATCTGAGTTAACTAATTACAACTCAAATATAACTCAATCTTATCTCCTTAATTTAAGGGATAACTCTTGCATGAATTCAGAAAGGATTCTAACTTGAATTTCTCCAAAAATTAATTAATTAATTATTTCCAAGTAGCTATTAAGAATAAATTCTATTTTAATTCACAATTTAATTCAAGAACAAATTAAATTGGAATATTCCTTTTGCCATATTTCAACATGGTTTTGCGAGATCCTTGACAAGTGGGTTATTCCACCATGTAGAGATGAGACTTATTTGTGCAAGTTCCTTAGCAAGTTATTTATCCCCCCAAGCATAGATGAGACTTGGTTGTGTGAGATCCTTGTCAAGTGGGTTAGCCCCCTAGGAAGAGATAAGACTTGCATGTGCAAGATCCTTGTCATATGTTGACAAGTGGAAATCCCCCCAAGTGAATATAAGGTGATGGACGAATCTCCCCTATGATGATTCTTCTTCATTATAGTGAGACATCATTGTTCTAGATGATACAAAGTAGAAACATGAATTTCTAAACACAAAAAGTCTAAAATAAGATTTTCTCAAGATAGTAAATCACCTTGCATCAATTGGTAATCAAGTATTGTTGATGAAAAATCCCTTCTTATCATTAATCAATCATAATAATTCAATCTCGAATTAATATTTTATAACGATTATTATTATTATTATTATTATACTATTATATTATTATTAAAAAGAAATTCAAGTCACTCAATCATGGATCTCAATAATTTTCTCTTACAATGTCATCATGAGCATGGCCTACCCATCTTACCCTCTCATTAATGCTCTTACACACTCTTTAATTCATATGGCACACTCTCTCTTTAATGAATATGTTGTGAAGGCATGCATACCTCCTTAATGGCATGAGTTACATTTCCTAGATGGGCATATGTTACTCTCCCTCTTGGCATGCAAGTTACTCCTCCTTTATGGCATTGATTCATTTCTCCTCATATATGTGTGTGTGGGTGTGTGCACCTCATTCATTCTGCCCTCACTACTTCGGAATTTGGAAAGAAGAATTTGAACTTGAGAGATATTTGGAGAGAGTTGAAGAAGATTGTGAGAGACAGACTTAGAGAGTAAGAGAAACACTTAGTGAGCTACGGATGATTCAATCCTTTAGATTTCCAGTTTTGATTCAGTTGAAGGGAACATTGATCTAATATGTGCATTTGCTACTACTACGAGGGACCTTCTTGCTACAACTTGGTCAAATTTGGGTGAAATTACTCATTCTCTTGATCTCTCGTTGTACTTTGTATCTCTACTGAGAAATTGATTTCTAATAGAAGAGTAATTTGGTTGGGTTTTTCTCTAGTTATTAAACCTAAATTTTCTGTCACATTTTGTTCTTCATTGTCTTCTACTATTTATTTGATTTATGTCCTCTATACAATTGCTTATATAATATTGCAACATAAGAAATAAAAAATAAATCATAATTATTAAGCATAGAACATCAAAATTTCAACACTAGCCAAGGCTATCCCAGCCTAGACTACTCTGCCATAGCCAATATTAGTCTACCGTAGCCTATCTTAGCCTATGCTAGCCTATCCTACTCTAGCCTTTCTAGCCTAGTCTAGCTTAGTTTGGCCAACACTAGCTTAGCCTATCCTATCCTAGCCTAGCATGTTCAATCCTAGCATAGCCTATGTGTACATAGCCTAGACAATCCTAGCATATTATAGCATAGCCCACTCTAGACTGATATATTCTAACGTAGTCTAGCCTAACCTAGCCTACTCTCACTCATACTTCCCTACTATAGGGTTGATTACGTGAGACTAGCTTATTGTGGTCGAGTCTCTCCTAGTTTATCCTACTCTAGCCTAGCTTACTCAATCCCATCCTTCTCTATCTTAGCCTAGCTTACTCTACCCTAGCCTAGTTTAGTCCAACATACCCTGGGCTAATCTACCCTACTCTAACCTAGTCTAAGTCTAGGATAATCTAACATAGTTTATCCTATGCTACTCCACCCTAGCCTTTCTTAGCATAGCCTATGTTGGCGTAGCCTAGTGTAGCCCACTTTGGCTTAGCCTAACCTGGTCTATCATGTTCCAAGCTAGCCTAAGAACCTATAGCATAGCCTCCTCTATGCTAGTTTACTCTACCCTAGCTTGATATAGCTTAGACTATTATAGCCTAGCCTACTCTACCTTACCCTACCCTAGCCTACACTATCTAAGCCTACTGCAACCTAGCCTAGCCTAACCTAGTCTTTCCTAGCATACCCTTGCATAGGTTAGTATAGCCTACTCTAGCATAGCTTAGCCTACTATTATTTAGCATAACCTACTCTAGCCTAGCATAAACTAGAAAACTCTAGCCTAACCTAGCCTAGCCTAGACTATTGTAGCCTAGTCTACTCTAGTGTAGTGTACTCCAGAGTAGCCTAGCCTAGCCCAGACTACTTTAGCCTAGTCGAGACTAATTTAGCCTAGCTTAGCCTACTTTAGCCTAGACTAGACTATTGTAGTGTAACCTACTACATCCTAGCCTAGCCTGGCATACCCTAACATAACCTACTTTAGACTAGCTTAGCCTAATCAACCGTAGCCTTAACTAGCCTAGCCTAGCCCAGACTATTATACCCTAGCTTAGCCTAGCCAACTCTATCCTAACCTATTCTAGCCTTGCCTAACGTAACCTAGCCTAACCTACTCTAGGCTAGCCTAGCCCAACCTACTCTAGACTAGCCTAGCCCAACCTACTCTATCCTAATCTACTTTAGCCTAAACTAACTTAATCTAGCCCATCCAAGCCTGACCTACTTTAGCCTCACCTAGCTAAGCATGACCTACTCTAGCCTAGCCTAGCCTAACTTACTCTAGCCTAGCCTAACCTACTCTATCCTAGCCTATCCTATTCTACTCCAACTAGGCCTAACATAGAGTACTCTAACCATGCCTAACCTAGCCTAGCCAGCCTAGCTTAGGCTATCATAGCCTAACCTCCTCCACCCTAGCTAATCCCAGCCTATTCTTGCCTACTTTCGCTTAGCCTAGCCTAGCATACTCTAACCTACCCTAGCATACACTAGTCTACTCTAACCTACCCTAGCATACACTAACCTAGCCTGACCTACTCTAGACTAGCCTATAATAACCTACTCTAGCCTAACCTAGGCTAGCCTACTCTACCCTACTCTAGACTATCCTAGTCTAGCCTACTCTACCCTAATCTAGCCTAGCCTAGCCTACTCTAGCCTAACCTATCCTAGCCTACTCTATCCTACTCTAGCCTTGCCTACTCTAGCTTAACCTACTCTAGCTTAGCCAAGCCTAGCCTAGCTTACTCTAACCTAACTGAGCCTACTCTAACCTTGCCTAGCCTAACATACTGAAGCCTAGCCTACCCTAGCTTAGCCTACTCTACCCTAGCCTAACCTAGTATAGCGTAGCCTACTCTAGCCTAGCCTAGCTCACCCTACTCTACCCTAGCCTAGCCTAGATTAGAGTAGCTAACTCTATCATAACCTACTCTAGTTTTTCCTAACGTCACCTAGCCTAACCTACTCTTGCCTAGCGTAGAGGAACCTACTATAGCCTAACCTACTCTAGCCTAGACTAACCTAAGCTAACATAGCCTAGCCGAACCTACTCTAGCCTAACCTACTCTAGCCTAGACTAACCCAAACCCAAAAATAATGTTTCAAGTCAAATTTTGACTTATCTAAGAGAGCAACCAACCAAAAACCAAAATATCAGCTAATAGTCATATATGGTAAACATCAAAATATAAACAGTTTTTCACCTTGGGCTTCTTTTGTACCAAATTTAGTACTTATGGTTCTACACCCAATTCGATACTTACGGTTATGTACTAAGTTCGGTACTTAAGGTTTTGGACCTAGTTCAATACTTATGGTTCTAAACCCTATTTGGTACTTATGGTTATGCACCCAATTCAGTCCTTACGGTTCTTCACCTAGTTCGGTATTTTTAGTTCTGCACCTATTTTGGCGCTTCTGGTTCTACACTCAATTCAATACTTATAGTTCTCCACCCACTTTAGTTCTTACATTTCAGCACACAGTTCACTTACGATTCTACACCCAATTTGGTACTTATGATTTTGCACACAGTTCGGTACTTAAGGTTTTATACCAAGTTTAGTACTTTTTGTTCTGCACTTAGTTTGGTACTTTTGGCTCCACACTTAGTTTGGTAATTATAAAATTTTCTTCGAAGATGGGAAGTGTTGTGTGAGAGAGAGAGAGAATTATTCATGATTTAATGAAATTTTTAGGTTGCTAAAACTGAAGATGAATCGAAACGATGTAAGAACATAAACAATTTTAATTGTTATTGTTGTCAACTTGAAGAGTATGTGAGTTATTTATCCTTCTCGTTTAAAACTTGTATTTATTTGGAGTTTGTTTAATTATATACATATACCTGGCAATTTCCCAAATAATTCAGTTCTGAATGGTTACATCCTCCACAATGGGTTCTAATTTGATGTGAAAAATGAGATTGTGCCATCTGGGTGGGGCTTCCTACTACAGATCCACTAGACCATACTCTCCTTGACTCATTAATTATTGAATATTTTTCCTAACAACTTGTTGTTACTTGAGCAGTGGTTAGTTCTTCGTTGGCAATTTCTTGCTTAACTTGTCATCCTTTCGAAGTTTCAGTTGAGGTGAACTGTAGTGAATTAGTAGGAGATATCTGTTTTTTGATATTTTCTTATATCTTTGCAGTTATTAATGTACATACTTTTGATAAACGTGTATGATATAAGGTTCAAATATTGTAGAAACTGCAAAAGAGTCAAAACTTTTTACTTAAGGAATTTGGTAAAAACAATTCAAAAATTACTTGTGGTCAGGGTCGTTTGTTTAAGATGTTCATAGAGGTTATCCACCATTGAAGTGTGTCTTAGACTCATTGGAAGTCATTGGTAAGGATCAGACCTGGGACATGTTAGCCTCCTATACCAATAGGGTTTCATTTTTCATGATTGACAGTAGGAGTGCCAAAAATGTTCATCTTTGATGATACAAAGGTTCCATTTTTGTGAATGAAGCAAACAGTTAAAACATGTAAAGAGGGTATGCCTTAAAAGAATAATCAAATCGCAAGAAAATGAATTGGTCAGAAAAAATAATTGAAATAAACCCCAAAGAAAGACCAGGAAAGTGGCCAACCCAAAATGCCACTGCTATCTTGATGGATGGCTCAACAGTTCAAGTTGGGCCATGCCATGTTTTAAATTGCCTGTTCTAGACTAGGGAATGAGTACCTGTTCAAACAGTTCAAGCTTGGCAGATGAGTAGCTGGATAGAGAAAGGAAGGAGCCCATCAGCTTAATCTGGGCCCTTGGAAGATATAAGGGTAGATTTAGATAGCAGGGCAGCAAAAAGAAAAGAGCATATGACGGTTTGCAAGTCTAAGTGCACCCTCCCTGAAGTAACAAAAAATGCTAGGTACTAAGTTGGGTAGGTAGCTAGAAGTTGCAGAAGCCTGATCCTATTCAGTTTTGGCCTTGATCAAGAAGGCACATATTAGCATTTGCAGAGGTATCTATGCAGCATTTTGAAGACAAAATATAGGAGCTTGTCTAACCTCCCCTGTTTTCCCCCAAAGACTCCCTTTCTAACATCCCCTTGAGGACTTTAGGACCTCCCTAAAAAGTCCTCCTTGTATCTCTCCTTGGAAAATTTCATGACAAGTCTTGACTTTCTTCTCCGAAAAGAAGCCACATTTCTTGTGTAAAATCATTCCCCATCTATTTATGAATCTAAGTTTACTCATTAAACTTAGTTCTCTGTTCCTCACTTTCAATCTTTCACTTCCCCAATTCACATTGACTTCTAACCCTATTATCTAACTCCCTAAGTGCTCCTCTTGCCCTACTATTATAGCATTATTGTGAAAAACCAAAAAATATGTATCTATCCCCGCCCCCTGGGCATTATAGCCATATATTCAAAGTTCGGCAAAGGTTACAGAATCAAAGGTTTTCTTGTATTTTGTTCATTCTATAGTTGGGGATTGAATTAACATTTAGTTGGTTCAATAACCCTTATCCACTTCATGAAACTGCAATATTGTATTGTCCCCGCTCATTATATAAATTTTTGGAAAAAAACCCACTTATAAGCCGCTTTCCCAAAGTCTGTATTTTGGCACGCCCCACCAAAAAGCAAAAAGCATTAAAAAATACCCGCCGGGTCCCGCCATATCACATTCACATGTTCGCGGACCGTCATCCGTCGGATCCGGGCCCTCCCATCCGACGGTCCACAACAATTTCGGACCACCCCCTCTATCCGTCCTTTACCGCCCGAAATCTATCAGAGGGTGACGTAGGGCCTGGGACGCGTGCCCGTTTGTTACTGGAGCGGGTGGCCTCTGACCATTACCGGGCCTGTACATTAAGCAGTCTGATAATACCGCTAACCACTCTTCATTACCGCTGTCCCGTTCCCGCCCCACGTCATCTCCACATCAGCATTACGTCACCCTACCTTCCGCCATTTCTCCAACCTGTCCGCCACGTCGCTCATCCATGTCAACCCAATCACCAGTCGACACGTCACTCTTCCGTACCCAACCGGACCAATGACGTCATGCTGACGTCATCCATTAAAAAAGGCGCCAAATACCAAATTTCCTATATTATTGCGCAAAAATCGTTTTTTCCCATTTTTTCGCCAAACGCGCACTGTATTCCTGCATGACTGTTTACGTTGCCTGTCCACCAACTCCAAAGCTTTCTCCCTAGCTGCCGGCACCGTGCATTCAATTGACCTTCAAACACCGTCGGCCATACTGCTCCCAGGTACTTATCAAATTCCCTCTGCATACCCTGGTCCTTGCAAATTCACTAAATTGAATGAGAAAAGAGGGAAAACGTAAGAACTGCTAAAAATCCTAAGCAGGAAGAACCTCCATTTCCCACTGTAATCCCCAAATTCACCTGTAGAGGGCCCCCATTGTTCAATTTTACCAAGCTTTCCACAGCTTATGCGCATTTGTGACTTAAAACTATTGCCAAATAAAATCCACTGTAAAAGCAATACTCAGACCCAACATTGACTCTTTTAACCTCTCTCAGGAGCATTTCAACTCTATTTCACCCGAATTTACCTGTTTTCTCTCTGCAAATTGCCCTGTTCATTGAAATTCACTACTCTGTGTTACTTTTTCCAGAAAGTTAAGTTCAAATACAACTCCAAATAACAGTTAAACAATGGAGACCCCTGTGGCATTGAATATTGCACCTTTGAATGCCCCACATAAGGACCTAGAATGGTTGGCCCTTGCTGACAGAGATTATCAAATGAGAGAAACTGTAGAACTGTGTAACAAATACCACATAGAAGCCGTTTGTGAGCTAAAGAAAAAACACAGAGATGGTACTGACCTCTTGGGAATCTGGAAATCCCACTTGCCAATCTATTATCTCCCTCAGGTCAATGAGTTCCCTGATTTGATTCACCAATGCTGCACAAATTATGACCCCAATCAAAGGGTTGTTCTAAGTCCTTCAGGCTCTGTATTATTCTATATCACTCCTGAAGCCATCAACCAAATGCTACAGTTTCAATCTGCAAAGCCACTGGCTCCTCTGTCTATGCAGCTTTTACTAAAGCAAGGTGCCAAGCTCTCCAACTCAAAAATTACAAGAATTGGCCAATTGTTTATGCTTCCAGAATTCCAGCCCCGACAGCCTCCCCCTTATCTACATGTCTGGTTCAATGACATAGGGAGACTGCTAGTAGACATGATATACTCCATCTTAGGATTCAAAACCAGTGAGTATGTGGATGATACAACCTTGGTAATGCTATCCATGTTCACCCTAGGACAGCCCCCTGCTGTCCATTATGACTATGCTACATTTATAGCCGAAAAGATGCATGAACAGTTCATGAACCTGGAGAGAGAGAGGGTATTCAAATACACCTCCTATATATATCATCTGCTATTGTACAATCAGCCTGATAGCTTTCCTGTCTTCCTCAAGAAGTTAGATGAAAAGGGAAATAGAAGATCTGTAATGTTCTGGACATCAGTCTGTCATCATATTCATTACTCACCATACACCTACTGTGAGTTCATTGACCTATTCATTCATCCAGCCTTATCCCTGCTGCAGAGTTCCCCTCCTCCTAGACTCATCGATGATATGCAGAGAATCCTCCAGCTTTCAAAGAACTATAGCATTGGGGATTGGTACTTCTACCAAGACCACACAGTGATCAGAATATATGGCTGTGAGCTAGCACCATACAGACTACCAAAGTATGTTCCCATGAGACTTTTTGCATTAGAATACTTCCAGCAGTTCGGCAATGCAGATATGATCCACTTTCATAGCAGAAACAAGAAATCACAGCTGAAAATTAAGCATCAGTTGGGTCCATTTATCTTTAACAAGAGGGTAGATGCTTGGGAAGAGGCAGACAAAATTCTAAAAGGCCTCCTCCTCAAGGCAAGCTTCTATTGGGCACCCTATGACCCTAACCATTTCATAAGCCTCAGAAGAATCAAGTATAGGCTTGCTACCTATGACCACGTTAGCATTCCAGAAATTGAAAAATATTCTAACCAATTAGAGTGGAGAGAAGGCACATTAGTGGAGGATTATTCTGAAGAAGAATTAGTAGAAAAAGCATTTAAGACATTAGAAAAAGCAGTTGACTTGGAATATTTTGGACAGGTTTGTTCTCCAGCCCCTCGACATCTTGGAGAAGCTGCCTCTTCCTCCACTGTTCCCCAGCAGTCTGCCAAAACAACTGATCAAACAACAAACATGGCTAAAGGCAAAACAGTACAACAAGAGGAGTCACCTCCTAATGTGGAACAACAAGTAGAACACCAAGAAGGCATACCTAAGGCACCTACCTCCACAGAACAGCAAACACAAGAGCAAATCCCTCCAAGGCAGGAGGTAACAGTTGAGTCTACAGTTTTACAAACACCAGCTAATGAGGAAAGAATGAGGAAAAGAGACAGGCAAGAGGACACTCCTCCTACCACTTCAACAGATCAACAAGGTGAGAAAAGGCAAAGGCTAAATCCCTTCTCGGAGGAGGAATTTCCAGAGAGACCAACCGATAATATGCTCCCTCCTAGCATTGAAACATCGGCCAACTCCTTGTAGCAAGGACAAGACATGCCACATGGGACGGAGGTGAGTTCTTCAAGGCAGCGATCCAAGGTGGACTCTAGCATCAAGAAGCAGTTCATAGATATCAAGAAAAGAAATGAGCCTCTCAAATACCAGATCTACAATCAACTCTTGAAAATGGCACCAACTAATCAGCAGAGGCTAATATCTTCTTATGATATTCAAGTGCAAAAAATGTCTCTTAGTCATTTTAGGCCTACTATGCAGCAACCTCAGACAGCTGCTGATTATATCAGAACTAATTTGGAGATTTTCGCCAAAGACATCCACCCCATGGACCAAATCGAGCTACACAGGCAAATCGGGGAGATGCTCTATTCCACATTAGCTGATAAAACCCTACTGGCACACCAATTGCAAAATTCTTTACACAATACTACTGCTCAGCTAGAATTAGAAAAGGCATCATCTCAAGCCAAGCACAACAGAATCAAGTCCTTGGAAGAGATTATTATAGAGCTGGGACATGATCCAAAGGATCCTAGGGGTGTACAGGCACTATTAAAGAAAATAGATGAAGACATAGCATCTATGAGAAAGCATATCAAGCTGTCAGCTACCCTTCACCCTCAGAATGGAGAGGTTGCAGAGCAAAAGAAGGATCAGGATGTGGTTGCTTTACTCCTGAGTTTATATAAGAGATTGATGGAAACAGAGAGTGCATTGGAGGTAGCATTAAAAACAAAACAAGGTGAAGTACCAATTCAGCCAGCACAGACATCTGCATCCACTGAAGGTGTGCCACTTTCTACTACTGTAGTAGGTCCTCCCACCGGACAGACATCAGAGGCAGGCCCTTCAGGCCCAGCACCAGCTACAGGAGTATCAGCACCAACAACAACATCAGAACAGGTGCCCAGCCTCAGCATGCAGAATATGATGAAGGAGCTTGAAGCACTAGAAGCACAGATGGCTGAACTGAATGAGACCAAAGATAAATTACTCGCTATTGAAGAAAAATATGATAAATCAAAGCAGAGCATAGCTGAAAGAACAAGAGAGGTAAGGGCTCTTGAAAAAAGAATAAAGGAACTGGAAAAAGAGGTTTCTCTTGATAAGGTTATAGTTGAAATTAAGAAAATCCTATGGGCCAACATTGTTCAATCCATTACAGACCAGTGGCAGTATATTGAAGCTATCCATGAGCATATGGATCTCATAGGCAAGGCCCAATCAGAAAATCAGAGAGCTAGGGCATCTCTAGGCAATATGCCTGAAATAGCCAACAGGATGATTAATGTCCTTAACAATCGCACTGGCCCCCAGCTGGCAGGAATGGGTATCACCAGCAGAAATGATACCATTTTACTAGTAAAGAGGGTGCTTACCTTGAGAAATTATGTGCAGACATTGATCAGAAGGTGTCAAGGGATGCAAGCAGATGTGAATAAATTTATTGAAAAAATCACAACATTGCATAACAGAGGTCTTCCCAGCTTGGTAACTAGTGCAGGAAGGTTACTATCTCATGAGCACTATGCCAAAAGAGTCAATACCTATGCCACAAACCAGATCACTGCATCAGCAAGTGCCCCAGAGGAAACAGGGCCTCCATCTGGGCAGAGTCTCTATGACAAGCTAGAGAATTTATTCCTTATTATGAATGAGATTAAACATCTTTTTGAAGTGCCTCCAAACTATTACAAATACACTGAGGCAGATGAGACCTTAGGAAAAATACTGAGACACCAATTGCCTACACAAGAATGGTGGATGGGCATGATACAAACTTTGTTGTGAAGAAACAGGTTTATTCATCAGGTTTTTGTGTATCGATCACAGGTCAGCATTTTCAGAATATTGATATAGTTGCTCTGACTGGGAAAGGAGCGGAAAAGGCCAACTCAGCAATCAAATTTGGCGACCAAAGCAGGACCTATAAATGCAGATGACGGGGCTGAGGCAGCCGCACCATGACAGAGGCAGTAAAGGGAAGATTTCTCAAATTCAATGCAAAGCACTCGACCGACCCCAATCGCCTCCAAAAGTCAAAGGATTTCTGACAGAAGTGAACAGTCATTCATTGTTCATTTAAAGTAGCAATAACTATTGCATCTACTATTTTTGAGAGTTGGTAAATAAAGTTATTGAGCAAATGACTCATCGTTAAGATATTTTTGTAAAATAGTTGTATATATATCCCTACGCATAAACTTGTTGGGGTTGTTGATTTTTTCTTCTGAAGAGCTATACTGTAATTTCAGAGTTTAATACATGAAGCTGATGGAATTTCTAAAGTTCTGCGTTGTTTGAAGTGTTGTGATGAGCTTGCTTGCTGCTGCAGGATTCCTGCGTTATCTCATATTACAATAAGTTTTTCTGAACCGTGTTATTGTGTTCTCCTCTCTTTCATAATCCGCTTATGCTGTATGTTTCTTAGGCTTAGCATTAGAGAAAAAGAATAGTTCAGGATTTGTTCATTGAACACCCTAAACTCAATCTCTGCTGTTATTTATGTCTTCTTCAGAATTAGTTATGAATGTGAAATTCTTAATTGCTCACATTTACACTGAATCTTTCATAGTAAATACTGTTCAGGAATTCTGAGTTGCTCCTGAGTAATATTTCATTTCTCCATATCACCAGCATAGTGAATGATTCTTAATTGCCTCTCACTGGTTGTTAGCAATCCATATTCCCAAATTTGAAGATTGTTTCATGAGTGCCCATCTGGCCCTGCAGTATCACCATTCTCACTAAATACCTCAAGCAACACGTAATCACAGACTCCAATGCCCAATGGACTAAAACCCCTGAACATTGTATTTTAGCTGTAGGAAGATATCATTCAACCAAAACTTTAAACAAAATTCAGTGCATCAAAACTAGCCTAAAACATTACAAAACAAAGCTAAATTCTAAAGAGAGAGCCCTCTCTGATTGCAGGTGGGCTAGAACCTGTGATCCAAAGATTGGTTTGTGGTTACCTCGGCCGTATTCCCTTAGGAGTCAAAGGGAACAACCTGAGTGATAACATAACTGGCGACTCCACTGGGGATAGAACGAATGTTCCAACTGCTGTCTGCTTTAGATAGTGGTTCCAAAATTTAAGCAGTTCCTTGACCATTCTAAAAATATTCTTAAAAATACCAAAAACAAGTTCATAAGCTGGCTCCTAAAAAGAGAACTAGGCATACCAGGTCAAATCCTGACCCAAATCCTCCACCTATTTTCGATAATCCTAATTTGATTCCCAAGACTCTCAGGAACCAAAAGGAACCAGAAGAATCTGCTGAGTCCAGCCCTGAGGCAGTTCAGCAAAGTTATATCCCAACCCCTGCCAAACCACCAGTTCATCCTCACAGAACCCAGTCTTCCCCCTCTTCCTCATCCACTTCCCAAAATATATTATTCATACCCCCACCCAATACACAAACTGCTATTGTTGTCCCTGTTGTTCCAGTTGTACCCCTCCTACCTGTTGTCCCATTTATCCTTGCAAATATGGCTAATCGTTATGCTCCCCTTCAGCTACCTGGTAATCCTGGGGCTATGCCTCAGGACTACCAAAGTAAGATCACTTATTTTGATGGAACCAATACATACACTGCCTTACAACATACCAAGAAAATGCAAGATTACTTTGAAAACTATGAAATAGACGATGATGATGTAAGAATGAAATTTTTTTTCCAAAGTTTAACAGGTGAAGTAAGAACTTGGTTCAGAGCACTTGCTACAAATTCTATAGCTGATTCGGGGCGCTTTATCAGTCCTTCCTGAACAGATGGGAAAAGAAAAAGGATCCTCTACACATATTATCTGAATATGACACCATAAGGAGAGGCCCACAAGAAACTGTCCTAGATTATTGCACCAGATTCAACACTGTTTATAATGCCATTCCTCAAAATCTTAGACCTCCACCTGATCTAGCCTTAATCGAATTTCTGGATGGGTTTGATGCTGATATGGCATATCAATTAAGGGAAAGAGCCCCTGCAACCCTGGCAGACATGAAAAACATAGCTGTAAGTGTAGAGGCAAATCTGATTGCTAAAAGAAATCGGGCAAGAGCTGAAAGAAGAACCACTTTTAAGGAAGAACCCTCAGCATTTGAGCAAAAGCTAGATGCAATCATCAAAGGTATGGATAGACTTGGGGACAGGGTAGAAACAATAGAAAGAAAGTCATCATGGGAAGGTCAACCAAGCAATGTTAGAAACCCAAATTTTAGAAAGAATCAAAATCCTAATGCTAGAAGGATTGATCCTGACCAGCACATCAGACCTCCTTTCCAAGAAAATTATGCTGAGGCTTCAAAATATAGTGAACCTACTGAGGAGCCTCACATCAACCTAATGGGTTTAGATAGTGAACATCAGGTCTTTGTAACACAAGAAGATTAAGAGGATTATAATTGCAATTGATTTCAAACTAAGTCAGGAGAATCTTTTGATTTTAGGGAAGGTTATGATGCAGCAGTTTATGAGGTACACAAACAGTATAAACTAAGGAGTAGAACTATAGATACACCTGAACCTCTTAAACCAAAGGACAGTAAGCAACCAAAAAAGACCAATGACAAGACTGTTCTTCCACAATCAGCTGGCAATTCAAACCCACATACCACAGAAGTCACTATGGAGGATATCTCAAAACAAAAGCCCTCTGAAAACCAACCGGCCCCACCCCATCCTGTAAAAGTAAGGACAAATACCATCCCTGAAAATAAATATGGTACAATTCCACTCAAAATCATACCAACCATGAAGAAAGGACTACTGAAAACCCAGCTGAAAGGGAAAAATCTACTGCACTTAATGCCAAAGTTCAGATGGAAAAGCCCTTTAACTTGGAAACAGAGATATGTAAGCTAAAGATATCAGTCCCTGTTTCCGAGTTGGCCAAACACCAAGTATACAGACAGCAGATTAACAAGTCACTCCAAGTATCAGACAATAAATATGCTGTGAATGTCCTAGATGATCAACCAGAGTTACTGTTTGGCCCTGAGGTTAATGGAAAAACAGAAAATCGAGGGGTTCCACCCTTCTATGTTAGTTTAAACATTCATGATAAGGTTCTACACAATGCAATGTTTGATTCCGAGGCCTCACACAACTTAATGCCCAAATCTGTAATGGAAAAACTCGACTTAGACATCACAAGACCTTATAAAGATCTATTCTCATTTGATTCAAGCCAAGTCAAGTGCTTGGGCTTGATTAAAGATTTATGTGTCTCCCTGGTCCAATACCCAACCAAAACAATTTTGATGGATGTAGTGGTAGCTGACATACCTCCTAAGTATGGTATGCTCTTGTCCAGATCCTGGGGGGCCAAACTCCAAGGATCGTTGCAACTAGACATGTCCTATGCTACCATTTCAGTCTTTGGGTAGCCAAAAAGATTATACCGCAAAACATTGATGAAATATGTGGTAAGTAGTCAAGAGAAGCCCCAAAACTTCCCAATCTATTCAATACACTCTGACATGGATTCATTTATTCTCTATAATGCTGACATTTGCAACAAGGCTTATTCTGAACTACTAATGGCAGCAGAGACAGAGGAATTAAATGAACAATTTGCTCCCCAACACTAAAACACTTTAGCATAACTGATATAAAGAAGGAGCAAGATGTATCAAGCAACTTGCAAGAAACCAATTTGCCCATGATCCAACTTTCTAAAAATCTCAATCCAAATCTTGATCATGAAACCTTATGGTACTTAGAATTTGATGGTTCTGTAAACAAGTTAGGAGCTGGGGCAGGAGTCTGGATCCATAATATGCACAATGACCAGGCTGAGGGTCATGCATACAAGTTAAAATTTCGATGCACAAACAATATGGCTGAGTATGAGGCTCTTTTGTTAGGTCTGAAACTCATAAAAAATTTGGGTGCAACCAAAGTTTCAATCTTAGGAGATTCAGATCTGATCATACAACAGATGAAAGGAAATTTTACCACAAATGATCTAAGGTTGAGAGCATATAAGGGAGCAGCTATACAGGTACTTGATACCTTCTCAGAATCCCAGTTAACTAAAATTTCCAGAGAACTCAATCTACATGCTCATAGCTTGGCAACCTTTGCCAGCACTTGCAAGCTGCCTTTCAAACCCAATCATACTTTCACTGCTGAAATCAAACATAGACCTGCAGTCACGGATAACATCAAGAATTGGCAAGTCTTTGAGAGTGACACACAGATAAATAACTTCCTCACTCTGAAAGAGGAGTTCTCTGGCATTAACATTGATTCAGCCACTAGAGATGAGCAACAACAGGCACACACAATTACACAGATTATATCAGTTGAAACAACTAATCTAGTTTTGCATCCTACCACCTTTAACAACGAGAGTATACAAAAGTTGAGGCAAATAGATGAAGATGAACTGGCTGAAACAAAAGCAGAGGTAATTGAGTTAAAAGATAATTTTCTGCCCACGGGTTTAACCCCTTTGGAGGATCTATTTGATTCAAATGATATCTCAAGAAAACCAAAAATGCAACTGCTGTATGTTGAAATTGAAGATTGTAACATTGGAACTATAGAAAATCCCAAAATGATAAAATTATCTAAAGCATTATCACCTGATCAAAAATTGAAATACATTGAGTTGTTTAAAGAGTTCCAAGATGTCTTTGCCTGGAGCTATGAGGACCTCAAATCCTATGATACCTCAGTCATCCAGCACAACATACCTTTAAAAGAAAACCAAAAGCCTTTCAAACAAAAACTTAGAAGAGTGAACCCTGTGCTCCTCCCCCTCATTGAGAAAGAAGTAAAACGTATGTATGAAGCAGGAATCATTGCTCCAATTAGGTTCTCAGAATGGATTTCAAACCTAGTGCCTACTAGGAAAAAGACAGGAGAGATCAGACTATGTGTTGACCTAAGAAATTTGAATAAGGTCTCTCTCAAAGACCATTACCCCTTACCAAAAATGGATCATATCCTACAAAGGGTAGTGGGAGCCTCTAGGATCTCATTATTAGATGGATTCTCTAGATTCAATCAGATTCTAGTACACCCGGATGATCAAGACAAAACTGCCTTCACAACACCTTGGGGAACTTTCAAATATGTCAAAATGCCTTTTGGGCTTAAGAATGCAGGGGCCACCTTCCAAAGAGCTATGGATATAGCCTTCGCCAACGAAATCCATGATTTTCTGGTGGTCTACCTGGATGATCTTACTGCCTTTTCAAAATCATACCAAGAACATTTAGAACACTTGAGGCAGGTTTTCACAATTTGTAGAAAATATGGCATATCTTTAAATCCAAAGAAATCATTGTTCGGTCTGGAGGAAGGTAAACTCCTAGGGCATATAATCTCAAAAGATGGTATTAGGATCGATCCAGACAGAATTCAAGCTATCCTGCAAGTACCTCATCCAAGAAACATCAAAGAACTACAAAGCTTTCTAGGAAAAATTAACTTCTTGAGAAGGTTCATTCCTAACTTGGCTGAGCTCACAAGACTGTTAAACAATATGCTAAAAAAGGATTCCAAGGTCAAATGAACCATGGAAGCTAGACAAGCCTTTGAGGATATCAAAAGAGCATTGACAAACACACCAGTCCTAACAAGCCCTAGGTTTGATAAAGATTTCATCTTTTTTTCCTTTGCATCTGAGCATACAATTGCTGTTGTTCTGTTACAAAAAGATGACCAAGGCTGTGAAAAACCCATTGCATTCTTTAGCAGAGCCCTTAGAGATGCCCCCTTGAAGTATCAGATTATGGAAAAACAAGCCTATGCATTGGTAAAGGCAATCAAAGACTTTAGAATCTATATCCTGTATTCTCATGTCATTTCCTATGTCCCAAATGCAGTGGTTAAAGACATTTTAACCCAAGAAGGAATTGAAGGTAGTAGGGGCAAATGGATTGCCAAAATTTTAGAGTATGACATGGAAATCAAGCCTACCAAACTAATAAAAGGACAAGGTCTAGCCAAGCTGATGGCTGAAACCAATTTCCAAGCCCTTGACATTAATGAACTGGACAACGAACAGGAGATGGCGACTCCAAAAATCAACCAAGCCTTTATGAAATCTCCCTGGTATACTGATATATGTTTTGTATTGTTAAACCTGCAAGCTCCTCCAGGGTTGTCCAGAACTAAGAAAAGGTTCTTGAAAATGAAAGCATCAAAGTTTTGTATCATAGATAATGTTTTGTTTTGGAGAAATCATGAAGGAATCTTACTTAATTGCTTAACATTGGATGAACCTGACAATGTCCTCAAGGAATTTCATGCAGGTGACTGTGGAGGACACTTATACTGGAAATCCACAGCTGATAAAATCCTAAGGGCTGGATTTTATTGGCCTTCCCTGTTTACTGATGTAAGAAAATTTGTAATGTCTTGTCACAAATGTCAGATTTTTGAAGGCAAGAGAAAGCTGCTGCCTTTACCACTCAAACCCGTTTCAACTGAGAGACCATTGCAGCAATGGGGTTTAGACTTTATTGGTGAAATTCACCCCCCATCCTCTGGCCAGCATAGGTGGATTCTGACTGCAACAGACTATTTCACCAAATGGACAGAAGCTATTCCTTGTAGGCAGGCCAATGACTCCATTATCATACAATTTCTAGAATCCAACATCTTGTCCAGGTTTGGCTGTCCAGACAAAATTATCACAGACAATGCTGCCGCTTTCAAGTCCAAAAAAATGTTCAACTTTTGCCACAAATATCATATGACCTTAGGTCATTCCACTGCTTACTATCCTCAAGGTAATGGCCTAGCCGAGTCTTCCAATAAAAGCCTCATCAATATCATCAAAACGGTTTTGGAGGAAAACAAAAAGAATTGGCATAAGAAGTTAGTGAATGCACTATGGGCAGACAGATTGACCACCAAGAGATCCATTGGCACAAGCCCATATGAACTAGTTTATGGAATGGAAGCCAGATTCCCTTCATCTTTGGGAGTCCCTGTAATCAAGTTGCTACAGGAGATGCAAGCTGATCCAAATGACATTCAGAAAAGGATTAATCAGAAAATTCACCTACAACAAACAAGAGAGGAAGTCTACCAGAGAACCCAAGTACTGCAAGGGAAGCTCAAAAGAATATTTGACAAAAGAACCAAAGCTAAAGACTTCTTCATAGGAAACAAAGTGCTGAGATGGGATTCCAGGAGGGAGGACAAAGGAAAACATGGTAAATTTGACTTCTTGTGGAAGGGGCCTTATGTAATTTATGTTGTACAAGGTAATAACACCTATTTTCTAAAGAGTTTGGATGGCTCAAACACTAAGCAAGGCCCAGTCAATGGGAGGATGCTCAAGCATTATTTTGACCCCCTCTGATCAAGCACTGCTCAATTGTATATTGTACATAAATTTGTATTTTCAGTATGTTTATTTACAGCGGATAGATGAAGGTCCAAATGAAGTAGATTTTGAGAAAGACTAAGGTGCTGCATTCTTTTTGATGTATATTATTCACCTTGTCATGGGAAAGTAAGAGAAGTTACTTGGGAACTATCTAGGTAATGAGAAACACTCAGAGAAGCAGGGTAAAAAAAGTGTTGTGATTTCACAGCAGATTAGCTTAATGAGTATTTCATACAAGTTTCTTGGATTTAGATGGACAGTCTTTAACAAATGGAAAGTTTCAGACTGCGAAAAGAGTGAAAAGAAAAGGCAATCTGACCTGCTGATCTTGACTTTTCATCTGGAAAAGTCATCCCCAAGTGGAGCCACTGTTAGCCTCCTATACCAATAGGGTTTCATTTTTCATGATTGACAGTAGGAGTGCCAAAAATGTTCATCTTTGATGATACAAAGGTTCCATTTTTGTGAATGAAGCAAACAGTTAAAACATGTAAAGAGGGTATGCCTTAAAAGAATAATCAAAGGGCAAGAAAATGAATTGGTCAGAAAAAATAATTGAAATGAACCCCAAAGAAAGACCAGGAAAGTGGCCAACCCAAAATGCCACTGCTATCTTGATGGATGGCTCAACAGTTCAAGCTGGGCCATGCCATGTTTTAAATTGCCTGTTCTAGACTAGGGAATGAGTACCTGTTCAAACAGTTCAAGCTTGGAAGATGAGTAGCTGGATAGAGAAAGGAAGGAGCCCATCAGCTTAATTTGGAACCTTGGAAGATGTAAGGGTAGATTTAGATAGCAGGGCAACAAAAAGAAAAGAGCATATGAGGGTTTGCAAGTGTAAGTGCACCCTCCCTGGAGTAAAAAAAAATGCTAGGTACTAAGTTGGGTAGGTAGCCAGAAGTTGCAGAAGCCTGATCCTATTTAGTTTTGGCCTTGATCAAGAAGGCACATATTAGCATTTGCAGAGGTATCTATGCAGCATTTTGAAGACAAAATATAGGAGCTTTCTAACTTCCCCTGTTTTCCCCTAAAGACTCCCTTTCTAACATCCCCTTGAGGACTTTAGGACCTCCCTAAAAAGTCCTCCTTGTATCTCTCCTTGGAAAATTTCATGACAAGTCTTGACCTTCTTCTCTGAAAAAAAGCCACATTTCTTGTGTAAAATCATTCCCCATCTATTTCTGAATCTAAGTTTACTCATTAAACTTAGTTCTCTGTTCCTCACTTTCAATCTTTCACTTCCCCAATTCACATTGACTTCTAACCCTATTATCTAACTCCCTAAGTGCTCCTCTTCCCCTACTATTATAGCATTATTGTGAAAAAACCAAAACATATGTATCTACCCCCCCACCCCTTGGGCATTATAGCCATATATTCAAAGTTCGGAAAAGGTTACAGAATCAAAGGTTTTCTTGTATTTTGTTCATTCTATAGTTGGGGATTGAATTAACATTTGGTTGGTTCAATAACCCTTATCCACCTTATGAAACCGCAATATTGTATTGTCCCCGCTCATTATATGAATTTTTGGAAAAAACCCACTTATAAGCCGCTTTCCCAAAGTCTGTATTTCGGCGCGCGCCACCAAAAAGCAAAAAACATTAAAAAATACCCGTCGGGTCCCGCCGTATCACATTCACATGTTCACGGCCCGTCATCCGTCGGATCCGGGCCCTCCCATCCGACGGTCCACAACAATTTCGGACCACCCCCTCCATCCATTCTTTACCGCCCGAAATCTGTTAGAGGGTGACGTAGGGCCTGGGATGCGTGCCCGTTTGTTACTTGAGCAGGCGGCCTCTAACCATTACTGGGCCCGTACATTAAGCGGTCCGATAATACCGCTAACCACTCTTCATTACCACTGTCCCATTCCCACCCCACGTCATCTCCACATCAGCATTACATCACCCTACCTTCTGCCATTTCTCCGACCTGTCCGCCACATCGCTCATCCATGTCAACCCAATCACCTGTCGACACATCACCCTTCCGTACCCAACACGACCAATGACATCATGCTGACGTCATCCATTAAAAAAGGCGCCAAATACCAAATTTCCTATATTATTGCGCAAAAATCGTTTTTTCCCATTTTTTCGCCAAACGCGCACTGTATTCCTGCATGACCGTTTACGTCGCCTGTCCGCCAACTCCAAAGCTTTCTCCCTCGCTGTCGGCGTCGTGTGCTCAATCAACCTTCAAACACTGTCGACCATACTGCTCCCAGGTACTTATCAAATTCCCTCTGCATACCCTGGTCCTTGCAAATTCATTAAATTGAACGAGAAAAGAGGGAAAAAGTAAGAACTGCTAAAAATCCTAAGTAGGAAGAACCTCCATTTCCCATTGTAATCCCCAAATTCACCTGTGGAGGGCCCCCATTGTTCAAATTTACCAAGCTTTCCACAGCTTATTGCGCATTTGCGACTTAAAACCATTGCCAGACAAAATCCACTGTAAAAGCAATACTCAGTCCCAGCATTGACTCTTTTAACCTCTCTCAGGAGCATTTCAACTCTGTTTCACCCCAATTTACCTGTTTTCTCTCTGCAAATTGCCCTATTCATTGAAATTCACTGCTCTGTGTTACTTTTTCTAGAAATTTAAGTTCAAATACAACTCCAAATAACAGTTAAACAATGGAGACCCCTGTGGCATTGAATATTGCACCTTTGAATGCCCCACATAAGGACCTAGAATGGTTGGCCCTTGCTGACAGAGATTATCAAATGAGAGAAACTGTAGAACTGTGTAACAAATACCACATAGAAGTCGTTTGTGAGCTAAAGAAAAAACACAGGGATGGTACTAACCTCTTGGGAATCTAGAAATCCCACTTGCCAATCTATTATCTCCCTCAGGTCAATGAGTTCCCTGATTTGATTCACCAATGCTGCACAAATTATGACCCCAATCAAAGGGTTGTTTTGAGTCCTTCCGCTCTGTATTATTCCATATCACTCCTGAAGCCATCAACCAAATGCTACAGTTTCAATCTGCAAAGCCACTGTCTCCTCTGTCTATGCAGCTTTTACTAGAGCAAGGTGCCAAGCTCTCCAACTCACAAATTACAAGAATTGGCCAATTGTTTATGCTTCCAGAATTCCAACCCCGACAGCCTCCCCCTTATCTACATGTCTGGTTCAATGACATAGGGAGACTGCTAGTAGACATGATATCCTCCATCTTAGGATTCAAAACCAGTGAGTATGTGGATGAGACAAACTTGGTAATGCTATCCATGTTCACCCCAGGACAACCCCCTGCTGTCCAGTATGACTATGCTACATTTATAGCCGACAAGATGCATGAACAGTTCATGAACCTGAAGAGAGAGAGGGTATTCAAATACACCTCCTATATATATCATCTGCTATTGTACAATCAGCTTGATAGCTTTCCTGTCTTCCTCAAGAAGTTAGATGGAAAGGGAAACAGAAGATCTGTAATGTTCTGGACATCAGTCTGTCATCATATTCATTACTCACCATAAACCTACTGTGAGTTCATTGACATGTTCATTCATCCAGCCTTATCCCTGTTGTAGAGTTCCCCTCCTCCTAGACTCACCGGTGATATGCAGAGAATGCTCCAGCTTTCAAAGAACTATAGCATTGGGGATTGGTACTTCTACCAAGACCACGCAGTGATCAGAATATATGGCTGTGAGTTAGCCCCATACAGACTACCAAAGTATGCTCCATGAGACTTTTTGCATTAGAATACTTCCGGCAGTTTGGCAATGCAGATATGATCCACTTTCATAGCAGAAACAAGAAAGCACAGCTGAAAATTAAGCATCAATTGGGTCCATTTACCTTTAACAAGAGGGAAGAAGCTTGGGAAGAGGCAGACAAAATTCTAAAAGGCCTCCTCCTCAAGGCAAGCTTCTATTGGGCACCCTATGACCCTAACCATTTCATAAGCCTCAGAAGAATCAAGTATAGGCTTGCTACCTATGACCACGTTAGCACTCAAGAAATTGAAAAATATGCTAACCAATTAGAGTGGAGAGAAGGCACATTAATGGAGGATTATTCTGAAGAAGAATTAGCAGAAAAAGCCTTTAAGACATTAGAAAAAGCAGTTTTCTTGGAATATTTTGGACAGGTTTGTTCTCCAGCCCCTCGGCATCTTGGAGAAGCTACCTCTTCCTCCACTGTTCCCCAGCAGTCTGCCAAAACAACTAATCAAACAACAAACATGGCTAAAGGCAAAACAGTACAACAAGAGGAGTCACCTCCTAATGTGGAACATCAAGTAGAACAGCAAGAAGGCATAGCTAAGGCACCTGCCTCCACAGAGCAATAAACACAAGAGCAAATCCCTCCAAGGCAGGAGGTAACAGTTGAGTCTACAGTTTTACAAACACCAGCTAATGAGGAAAGAATGAGGAAAAGAGACAGGAAAGAGGAGACTCCTCCTACCACTTCAACAGATCAGCAAGGTGAGAAAAGGCAAAGGCTAAATCCCTTCTCGGAGGAGGAATTGCCAGAGAGACCAACCGATACTATGCTCCCTCCTAGCATTGAAACATCGGCCAACTCCTTGCAGCAAGGACAAGACATGCCACATGGGATAGAGGTGAGTTCTTCAAGGCAGTGATCCAAGGCGGACTCTAGCATCAAGAAGCAGTTCATAGATATCAAGAAAAGAAATGAGCCTCTCAAATACCAGATCTACAATCAACTCTTGAAAATGGCACCAACTAATCAGCAGAGGCTAATGTCTGCTTATGATATTCAAGAAAAAAAAATGACTCTTAGTCATTTTAGGCCTACTATGCAGCAACCTCAGACAGCTGTTGATTATATCAGAACTAATTTGGAGATTTTTGCCAAAGACATCCACCCCATGGACCAGATCGAGCTACACAGGAAAACCGGGGAGATGCTCTATTCCACATTAGCTGATAAAACCCTACTGGCACACCAATTGCAAAATTCTTTACACAATACTACTGCTCAGCTAGAATTAGAAAAGGCATCATCTCAAGCCAAGGACAACAGAATCAAGTCCTTGGAAGAGATTATTATAGAGCTGGGACATGATCCAAAGGACCCTAGGGGTGTACAGGCACTATTAAAGAAAAGAGATGAAGACATAGCAGCTATGAGAAAGCATATCAAGCTGCCAGCTACCCTTCACCCTCAGACTAGAGAGGTTGCAGAGCAAAAGAAGGATCAGGATGTGTTTTCTTTACTCCTGAGTTTATATAAGAGATTGATGGAAACAGAGAGTGCATTGGAGGTAGCATTAAAAACAAAACAAGGTGAAGTACCAATTCAGCCAGCACAGACATCTGCATCCACTGAAGGTGTGCCACTTTCTACTACTGCAGCAGGTCCTCCCACCGGACAAACATCAGAGGCAGGCCCTTCAGGCCCAGCACCAGCTACAGGAGTATCAGCACCAACAACAACATCAGAACAGGTGCCCAGCCTCAGCATGCAGAATATGATGAAGGAGCTTGAAGCACTAGAAGCACAGATGGTTGAACTGAATGAGACCAAAGATAAATTGGCTGCTATTGAAGAAAAATATGATAAATCAAAGCAGAGCATAGCTGAAAGAACAAGAGAGGTAAGGGCTCTTGAAAAAAGAATAAAGGAACTGGAAAAAGAGCTTTCTCTTGATAAGGTTATAGTTGAAATTAAGAAAATCCTATGGGCCAACATTGGTCAATCCATTACAGACCAGTGGAAGTATATTGAAACTATCCATGAGCATATGGATCTCATACGCAGGGCCCAATCAGAAAATCAGAGAGCTAGGGAATCTCTAGGCAATATGCCTGAAATAGCCAACAGGATGATTAATGTCCTTAACAATCACACTGGCCCCCAGCTGGCAGGAATGGGTATCACCAGTAGAACTGATACCATTTTACTAGTAAAGAGGGTGCTTACCTTGAGAAATTATGTGCAGACATTGGACAAAAGGTGTCAAGAGATGCAAGCAGATGTGAATAAATTTATTGAAAAAATCACAGCATTGCATAACAGAGGTCTTCCCAGCTTGGTAACTAGTGCAGGGAGGTTACTATCTCATGAGCACTATGCCAAAAGAGTCAATACCTATGCCACAAACCAGATCACTGCATCAGCAAGTGCCCCAGAGGAAACAGGGCCTCCATCTGGGCAGAGTCTCTATGAAAAGCTAGAGAATTTATTCCTTATTATGAATGAGATTAAACATCTTTTTGAAGTGCCTCCAAACTATTACAAATACACTGAGGCAGATGAGACCTTAGGAAAAATACTGAGACACCAATTGCCTACACAGGAATGGTGGATGGGCATGATACAAACTTTGCTATGAAGAAACAGGTTTATTCATCAGGTTTTTGTGTATCGATCACAGGTCAGCATTTTCAGAATATTCATATAGTTGCTCTGACTGGGAAAGGAGAGGAAAAGGCCAACTCAGCAATCAAATTTGGTGACCAAAGCAGGACCTATAAATGCAGATGATGGGGCAGAGGCAGCCACACCATGACAAAGGCAGTAAAGGGCAGATTTCTCAAATTCAATGCAAAGCACTCGACCGACCCCGGTTGCCTCCAAAAGTCAAAGGATTTCTGACAGAAGTGAACAGTCATTCATTGTTCATTTAAAGTAGCAATAACTATTGCATCTGCTATTTTTGAGAGTTGGTAAAGAAAGTTATTGAGAAAATGACTCATCGTTAAGATATTTTTGTAAAACAGTTGTATATATATCCCTACGCATAAACTTGTTGGGGTTGTTGATTTTTTCTTCTGAAGAGCTATACTGTAATTTCAGAGTTTAATACAAGAAGCTGATGGAATTTCTAAAGTTCTGCGTTGTTTGAAGTGTTGTGATGATCTTGCTTGATGCTGCAAGATTCCTGCGTTATCTCACGTTACAATAAGTTTTTCTGAACGGTGTTATTGTGTTCTCCTCTCTTTCATAATCCACTTATGTTGTATGTTTCTTAGGCTTAGCATTATAGAAAAAGAATAGTTCAGGATTTGTTCATTGAACACCCTAAACTCAATCTTTGCTGTTATTTATGTCTTCTTCAGAATTAGTTATGAATGTGAAATTCTTAATTGCTCACATTTACACTGAATCTTTCATAATAAATACTGTTCAGGAATTCTGAGTTGCTCCTGAGTAATATTTCATTTCTCCATATCACCAGCATAGTGAAAGATTCTTAATTGCCTCTCACTGGCTGGTAGCAATCCATATTCCCAAATTTGAAGATTGTTTCATGAGTGCCCATCTGGCCCTGCAGTATCACCATTCTCACTAAATACCTCAAGCAACACGTAATCACAGACTCCAATGCCCAATGGACTAAAACCCCTGAACATTGCATTTTAGATGTAGGAAGATATCATTCAACCAAAACTTTAAACAAAATTTAGTGCATCAAAACTAGCCTAAAACATTACAAAACAAAGCTAAATTCTAAAGAGAGAGCCCTCTCTGATTACAGGTGGGCTAGAACCTGTGATCCAAAGATTGGTTTGTGGTTACCTCGGCCGTATTCCCTTAGGATTAAAAGGGAACAACCTGAGTGATAACAGGTCCTAGAGCATTTTGAAGGATAGATTTGTTGAAAAAAAATATTTTCTAAAAATTAAATGATCTGAAATTACACGGGTATAAATTTACACTACTGAGAATATTTTAAATACAAAGATAATATGACAGAAATGCTCCAAAAATCTGAAAAGAATGGAAAATATATCAGTTTACAGGGCCTCCTTTGCCACTTCAAACCCTTTCAAAGTATCTGAACCTTTTCTACCTTGAAAGAAAGAAGGGTTCCCAAAATAAAATGCTTTGAGATAAAATCTGAGAAAACCAACCTAATTATCCATTGTAACCTATTTATATGATGTAGTTTTAAGTTTCGACACAACTACAATACATCTCGTTGAATGTCAATATTTCGACGCAGAGGAAAATTTTCATTATTTAGCATTTTTTTTTTGTAAAATTAAGCAGTTATATTAATGATTGAGAATAAAAATACAGTGGTCCGCAGGGGTTAGAGCGACCTGCCTGCGTTGACTGGGTGGCCTTTCCAGGAAAATGCCTGTAGCATATACAGTGTGCTGTCTAAGTAAAATTTTCATGGAGCCCGTGAGGTGATCCTGCAAGAGTGGTGGGCATCTTGGTGCGAGGTGGGCAGATTGTTTCCTGAAGTTCCTGAGATTGTCATGCTTGAAGTGGATGAGCATTCATTTTATTGATGCGTCTTTTGGGTGTGCAGTGATGTGTCTCCAATCTTGATTGCGCAAGCCTGTTGGCGCAGATCTTCTCTTTTTAGTGGCGCATCTGCGGATCTTCTCTTTTCAGTGGCGCTTCTGCTGTGGCTTAACATTCCTTTCGGTGTTTGAAGCCATAGTGTGCCTTGCTGTCGAGGCCTAAGTGTGCAGATCTGTCTGCTGGATCTTTTTGCAGTTTTCTTTGAGCACTCCTTCTGCTAGATCGTGCCAGAGGCTGTGGAATTCTGCCATCTGGGAATCTATCCCTGCATTTTCTAAGACATTAGCTATCTTGTTTGCCTTTCTGCGAGCTGCTTGGAATGTAATCCCTTGCAAGTTGCAAAGATGATTTTGGAGATCCTGCAGTGTTGCCGATAATCTCCAGCTGGGGGTAACTTTATGTACCTACGCTCCCATCTGGAGTTTCTTTATCATCCTGATTATGATCTCTGAGTCTCCTTCCACTATCAGTGGTAGAAATCTATAGCGGCCTGCCAAAATGAGACCCTGAATGAGAGCAATTAGTTCTGCAACGTTGTGATCCCTTACTACGCCCCCATATCCAGCTATTCCCGGGTTCTTTCTTGAAGCCTCGTCGAAATTGAGTTTGAACGTGTTTGAAGGGGGCAGAGTCCAATTGTCCTGCGTTGTTCCGTTGGAGACACAATTTTTACCAGCAGGGTTGATCTGGGTTTGAAGATTTAGGATTTGAATGATTTTGTCATCATTCGGTGAAGTGTTGCCCTCTTTCTGCAAAGTGCCCATGGCATTGACCGTTTCTTTGATGAGCTGTCTCACTTTTCCTATCAGCATGCTTACTGCCAGTGCAGAGTTTTTGAAGACTCGTGTGTTTCGTTCTTTCCAAAGGATCCAGGCTATTGCTCCCGGTATTAAGTTCCAGGCACTGTTGACCAAGGGATTGGAGGACATGGATGTTCTCCACTGGCTGAGTGAGAGTTGAATGGAGTCTTTGTTTCTGTCAGATTGTCTGAAGATCATAGCCATGTCATCCCACAGAGAGCAGGCCATTGGACAGGCATTGAGTATGTGATTGAGAGTTTCTGGGCCATCCTCACAAAGTATGCATCGTGAAGGGCCTATGAAGCCTCGTTTTTGAAGATTGTCCCATGTGAGTGCTTTGTTGTGCATGACCAGCCAGGAGAAAAGTGTGATTTTTGGCCATGTTCCTCTGCTCCAAAGGGTTTGCCAACTGTGGTCTGGTTGCGGATCCAGAGAGGCCGCCAAGATCTGATATGCTTCTTTGAGGTTGAACGTTCCTTTGGGGTTTCTTCCCCATCTCAGGATGTCCTCTTTGTTGGAAATAAGGATTCTTCTTTTGTCCAGGTCTTGTAAAAGCTGGTCTACGTTCATCAGGCCTGCTTGAGCTTGCCATTGTTCTCTGGGTAGCCACTTTTGCCAGGTGGTGGCCTCGCTTGCAGGTTGCCAGTAGTCTGCTATCGTAACCTTGCCGACATCCTACATAGCTCTTTTAAGAGTATTCCAGTCTGGGTGTTCCAAGGTTGGAAGCTGCTGCCAAGCATCTTCCCAAAAGAGGGCAGTTTTTCCTTGGTGCACTTCCCAGAGGCTGTGTTGCTGCAAGATATATCTGTTCTCCCAAGCTTTGTTCCAGATGGGGGATCCTTGCCTGGTGCCAGTCAGCCGAATGAGGTCTCTGTCCCTGACTTGAGTTGTGTATTTCTCTTTCCACCAGGTTCCCCACAAGGAGCTAGGATTTTCTACCCATCTCCACCAGATTTTTGCTGCTATGGCCTTGCTTAATATTTCTGGATCTCTTAGGCCCAAACCTCCCTCCCTTTTTGGTTTGCAGATGTCTGTCCATTTGATGAGGGCCCATTTGGATTGCTTCGAGGCTCCATTCCAAAGGAAGGATCGCTGAATGCTTCAGATGGATTTGTACACCGCCTTAGGTGCTGCTAGTGCTGAGAACATATATGCTGGCATGGTTTGCAGGACTGATTTGACTAAGATCAGTCTGTTGGCCATGTTTAAGGCTCGGTATGTCCAGTTGCTTAGCCGAGCTTTCATTTTGTTGAGGAGGGCTTCCCAGTTGGCAGATTTGTAGGCATATTCCGAAAGTGGTATGCCCAAATATTTAGTTGGAAGGGAGGTCTTTTGGATCTGCAGAATTCTGCTGAGATTTCTTTGCATGGGAATGGATGTGTTGAAGAATTTTTTTTTTGATTTGGTAAGATTAATTTCCATACCTGAGGCCTCCGAGAAAGTCTTTAACACTTGGCTGATGGTTCGAGCTTCCTGCACTGTGGGGGCGCCCATGAGCATTGTATCATCTACAAATTGCTGATGCATTACTGTGGGTCCTTGGTGTGCCGGTTTGATGCCTTTGAGTTGATTCTGCCTTCTTGCCTTAGTTAAAGATCTGCCCAGCCCTTCTGCCATTATGATGAAGAGAAAAGGAGACCAGGGATCTCCTTGTCGTATACCTCTGGATGGTGTGAAGGGTTGAAGGGGTCCTCCGTTCAGCAGGATGGAGAAGAAAGCGCCTGAGACCAGTTCCATTGTCCAATTTATCCATTGCTGACTAAATCCAAAAGCCTGGAGGATTTCTCTCATGTATTGCCAGCTGATTTTGTCAAAGGCATTTGACAGGTCAAGCTGGATAAGCATGCCTGGAGTCTTGTTCATTTTGAGAGAGTGTAGCACTTCCTGGTTGAGGATAATGTTGTCCGTGAACTACCTGCCTTCGACATAGCCGGTTTGATCCTGAGAAATAATTGAAGGGAGGATGGGTTTGAGTCTGCTAGCCATCAATTTGGAAAGGATTTTATAGAGGAAATTGCAATGGGCGATGGGGAGAAACTTGTCCGGGGAGTCAGCCTGGCCAGATTTGGGAATTAAGGTGAGGAAAGTGGCATTGATGGATGGCAGCACTTTTTTGGTTCTGTGAAAGTTCCTTACCAGGATGAGGAGGTCTTCTTTAATGATGGACCAACAGGCTTTAAAAAATTCAATTGTAAATCCGTCCGGTCTGGGAGCCTTGTTTGTGGCCATGGTGAAGATGGTCTCTTCAATCTCCTACTCAGTAAAATCCTTTAGAAGGAGGGAGTTTTGCTCCTGAGTAGAAAGGCTGGGAATGGAATCAGTGATTGCATTGATGGCTTGGGTTCTGTTTAGGCTTGGTTCGCTGAGAAGAGAGGTGAAATAAGAGTTGAGTTCATCCCCAATGTGCTCCCTGGAGAACACCTTATCGTCATCAGCTTTTTTGAGAGCGAGTATTCGATTGCAGGCTCTGTGTTAGGTAGTGGACTTATGGAAGAAACTGGTGTTGCGTTCTCCTTGCTTTAGCCATTGCACCCTCGATTTCTGTCTCCATAGCATCTCTTCCTGCTTAAGTCGTTCTTCCCATTGTCTTTGTAGATTTGTTTCTTGAGCTTTCCTTTCCTCATCATGCCCTTCTGTGATCATTGTTTGCTGTAGTAGCGCCATTTTTTCCTCAAGTTCTTTTTTGGCTTGAAAGATGTCTCCAAAGGTGTCTTTGTTCCATCGTTTGAGGTTGGATATGATGGTTTTGAGCTTTTGCTGGAAGATATACCTGATGTTGTCGCTTCTTATGGTGGTTTCAGTCCACCAGCTTTTTATGTTTTCCATGAAAGTAGGGTGTTCTGTCCAAAAGGCCTCGAATCTGAAAGGTCTATTGTGGGGCTTTTCTAGATTGGTGAAGTGGATCTGCACAGGCCAGTGATCCGAGCCTCCTATAGGCAGAAGTTTGGCCTCCATGTCGATGTTTTGTAGTAGAATGGTTTCTGATAAGAGGAACCGATCGAGCCTTGATGCTATCTGCCTGTTTCCTCCTTGCTTATTATTCCAGGTATGCAAACCATTGACTGTAGGGATGTCAGAAAGTCTGGATTCAGCAATAAAGGTGTTAAATGCCTCTGAGTCCTTATCCAATTTTCGTAAGCCTCCCTTTTTCTCCGCTAGAGTGGTGATCATATTGTAGTCTCCGCCTGCAATCCAGTGAGTTGCCCCATGGTGTTGTCTGACTTCGTCTAGGTCCTTCAGCATCTTCAGCTTTTCCTATATTCTTTGAGGCCCATACACATTGGTGATACATATCGATTGGCTTGAATCAGGCATGTTGAGGATGACCGATAATGAATTCTTGGTGGAGAGAGCGTTCTGCAAGAAGAATTTGTTTTTGTTCCAGAATGTTAATAACCCTCCTGATTGGCCAAGGGCATCTATGCTTATACATTGATGACTGTTGGAAACGAGTTTTTTGAGCGTTTCTGTGCCCTTGGGAGAGCATTTTGTTTCTTGCAGAAGGACAATGTCTGGGTGCTGCAAGAATATGTGATTTTTCAGGATTCTTCTTTTGTTGGTGCTGTTAAGCCCCCTGATGTTCCAAGTTGTGATTTTCATTGAGCTTTCTTTGGAGCAGATAGGACCAAGGCCCTGATTTTTCCTTCATTGATGAGACGTCTACCTAGCTCTTGTATTTGCTGTCTGGTGGATTTGCGTCCCTGTTTTCTGCCTGGTCCTTGTGGTTTGTATTGATCCAAATCCAGGTTGGCTTGAATACCTGTTTGGTTGCTATTTCCCCATTGCCTTTTGGCTGTATTTTGGTTGATGTATTCCAACTGTAGGTATGCCATTTCTATCTTCTCCAAGTGTTCCTGGGGAATGGCATCCACGCCCAGTTTGGACCATTGCTCATTGACCTTTTGGAGATCAAGATCTCCCAAAATCTCCTCCAGAGGATTGCTTGAGGTTGTAGTGGAGGGCTGATCTGGTTGCGGTTCAGTGCATTGCGGGGTTTGCATTGAGGTGTGGCCGGTAGTAGTCTGGTTGGAAGCGAGATTTGGGTTTTGTTGCAGTGCCTGGGCTTGAGAAGAGACAGAGGTTGTGCTTGGAGCATTGATCGTCGTCATGGGTTGATTGGATAACGGTGGATCCTGAGCAGTGGGGGCCTGTGAGACTTTGGGGTGCTCCGGTGAATCAAGGTTGCTCAGAACTTCAAAGCTGTTTTGCTGTGTGGAGGCTTTATTGGTAGGGTTGGTATTGGTGGGGGGTTTTGTAGGCTTTTTTCCTTTCTTGCCTCTGCTCTTTCTTGCGACTGTGGTGAAGCCATGTATTGGAGTGGCCTCTTGTTCCTGTTGGGCCTGAGGTTGTGGTTTATTTGCAATGCAGGTGTGACTTAGATGGCCATGTTGTCTGCATGTGCGGCATCTGAAAGGGATATTTTCGTAGTCTATAGTTTGCTTCCATTGCACTTCTTTATGGATCAGTTCCATATGATCTGGGAGGGGCCCTGAGATGTCCATGTAAACACAGAGTCTAGCATAGGCTGTGTACTTACCTTGTATGGTGAGGTCTGAGGCTTTGATGAAGACTCCCAACTAGTTTCCAATGGCCTCCAAGATGCGTTTGTTCCAGTAATCCACAGGTAGAGAGTGCAGACGGATCCATACTGGAACTTTCTTGAAATCCTCCTGCTCTGGTGCAAAGTTTGGCCTCCAGTAAGTTATGTATAATCCTGCAGAGTTGTAGAAATATGGGTTGCCTTCGAATATTCGATCTCTGTCATCCTTGTGAGCGAAAATTACTGTGAAAAAGCCTCTCGATCCCAACTGAAGATTGTAGTCCCCTTTAGGTTTCCATTTTTGGTTGATCCACCAGCATAGGGCCTTTTCGTGAAGTCTAACCCCTATGAATCTACATATCAGGGCCTGCTTGCTCATATGGTCCCTGTACTCCTCGATCCAAGGGTCATCAATGATTAGTTTGGGTATTTTTTTTTATATGGGCTTGCATGTGGACTGATTTTTCTCGCGGCGTTGTCCTGGAGTTTTCCCTTCAGACGCAGATCCTTTGGGCGCTAAATCGTTGCTTTGTTCCGCTAATCTGGAGCTGGATGGAGTATTGAAGGCGTCCGAGGGTATGCTGCCGAATATGAAGGGCATGGGGTTTGGGGGGTCGAACCCCCCCTGTGTTATGCATGTGTTGAATCAGTTCACAATGGCCCTGAGGGATCTATCTGTCGCGTTCCTGAATGGTTGGTAGGCTTGCATAGCCATGATTAGGAGCTGCAGAGATTTGGCCCTAATGGCCTCTTCTCAGAAGCCCCAGCCAAAGGTCTCTAAAACTTCAGCTCCTACAATCTTTCATTATTTAGCATTCATCATGGAGTTATTTTCATATTTTCCCATCAAATTGAAACTAAATGATGTGAAGTAATTTATTTTTGTGCATAACAAACTAAAAGTGAGGATCACAAGCCTTTTTCTGATGTAAATCTAATAGACATGACATCCTCCAACTCTAGAAAGAAAAACAACATTAGATTTGCATCCAAGGCAAGATGCATAATCCCTATTTGAGGGCTAAAGCCAGGCTCACTATTACCATTAATCTTGATAGAAGGTTTGGGATATTACCTTGTTGAATGTAAATATTCAATCTATTTTCTTGTTGGCAATATTTTGTAACACAATAACTTCTCGCTGGAAGTCATTGCATGTCACAACCTTAGGTGAATTGTTCCTCAATTCTTCCTCGCTCAATGGCTTGAGCCACCCAACCAAATCAGAAAAATAACCACAGTAGGACCAAAATCCAGAAAAAATACTATAAATAAAATGCAAGTAAAAATGGAACAACAGTGAAAAGCCTGCATACCTGCAATGGAGTAGAACCCGGACATTGACACCTTGTCCTTCTCGTGTCAGATGAACATTTTTGTTGCAATCTCAAATAATGGATGAAGAAGATCCAAAGGATGAAACCTAATAGAGGTTTAGGTAAGGGCAATAGGGTTTGGGAATGGTGGAAGAACAAGAGTTCTAGTTTGAAAATCTATGTTCCCACTCGCATCCTAAGTGCCCTACACTCCTACACTTTTTGATTTTGAGAGGGTTTATTTCTCTATTTGGGTTTATTTCTATATTGTCTTTGTATTATCTCTCTCTAGACTTCACGAGACATATGGTTGAGAAGGAAACGTCGATGTATGTATTCAATTTCAACTCTCAGACCTTCTCCCTTAATGCTTGTTTTTTTGGGAAAACTTCCCTCTTTATGTTAATACTATCAATTGTTCCAAAAAGGTGCAAAGAGACCCCAATAAGAATGTTAAGTTGAAAACTTTTGTGGTTTAGTTTTCATAATTAATTAAATATAAATTGATATATTAGATTTAAAATTTTAATGTTTTTTTATTTTTTTGTTTTCTTGGAAATATTTAGGCAAGATCCACAAAGAACCCAAGGATCCAATACCACCACATGTTACATAATATTTTGTCACACTTCCCGTCCCATATCATGAAGCGTCAAAATGATGAAATCTATCAGTGTATTGACCATGAAACATATACAAAAGCATCCTTGAAGGAAAGAAGAAAACTTGCCCTGAAAGAGTTCTGAAGAAACTTGCCTAAAAACCTTGTTTTCGGGATCAACGCATTTTGCACCATCGGTGACCCATGCTGGTAACTTGTTGCACTATACTAGACTAGCACTTCCAACATGACTTTTATAAGGAAAACTCGCGTTGAACCTCTTCAAGCATCTTTTCCTAAAGTGGAGGAGAAGCTTCTCTTACTAGAAGTCTCAAGAATGGTGAGCTAGTTACAGGTGAATAAGGATTAGAGCGAGATCTCCAATTCTTGGTCCTTGACCCTAATTTCATGGATCTTTCCCTTGAGTTTTGGAACCTATCCCTCCTTTTATGGATCCTTAACTCCCTCTCCTTCCCTATAAATGATATCCCTACTATCCACAACGGGTTGGCTATTGCTTGATTACCTTCTTAGTGTTGAACTATGCCTGAATGCTGCCCATTTCGCTAAGGAGACAGGAGTGCTTCAAGTTTAAGGCTAGGAATTGGAAAATCACCTAAAGGAGGCTTCCAACATCAAGGCTTAAGTGGTTGTAATGCTCCCTTTACCATTCTATTTATAATACATTATGTGTTTTATTTCCATAAATGTGTCTATCATTGCTCATTTAGTATAATACTTTATCTGTTATATGGTTTATATTGGGATAGTTTTTGCAATGAATGCGTTTCTTGTCTCCACATGATTTTCCTTTTAGGTATTCATCTACATAAGCAAAGAGGATATTGAGCTTGGAAGCGGAAGAATAAAGGATGACACCAACGTCTTTTAACATCAGAGTGAGGTAGGTCATCTATCCTCTTTTGTGATTTCTGGTATAAACTAGGAAAGCTTGCACATATTTATCCAGTTTGTTGTTAGATCCTCCCATAGGAATAGAGGGATCATTTTTTTTTGGAGAAAGGATTTCCAGCACAACACCATGGATCATGAGCAAGATAACTCAAAGAAACAGTAGTCACCTACTACCAAATCTGCACCTTCAAACTTAGCATAGCCTTATGTTGAGCCATCTCAACCCTTAGTAGAGGAATCTCATTCTTCCATCAATATTAGGCACATAAGTAAGTTGCATTCCCATTCTTCTTAAATAAGTTACATTCCTCTGCTGACTTGCAAAATAATTTGAATCCACACAAGTTAGTGCCTTTCCTTCATCTAGTAATGACCACACATTGTCACATATGATCACAACATCATCCTCTATATATTCAACTGGCCTACTGTCTGTAACAAGTTCTAACAACAACACCCCAAATCCATACACATCATATCTTTCATTTATCTTAAGGCTCTGACAAGAAAATTCGGGTGCCATATATCCTAATGCACTCTGTATTTTTCTACTAAGAATGTATCTATCAAGCATGGGAAACAACTTTGCAAGGCCATAATTTGCAACTTTAGGGTTGCAATTCTCATCGAGCAAAATATTGATGGATTTTATGATATAGTGTATGACTGGTAGTCTACAAGCATGGTGAAGATGTGCAAGCCCCATTGCACTCCTCATAGCTATATTAAACCAATTTGACCAACTTAACGGGGGATATATTTGGGATATTTCATGGAGTTGACTATACAAACTTCCACTTTGAATCTAGTCATATATAAGAAGCTATAATTGAGGTGTACAATAGTAGCCTTACAAATTCATTATATTTGGATGCTTGACTTTGTGCAAAAGTTTTATCTCCTTCTCAAAGTATTCTTATGATTTAACCAAATTTGAAACCATCATATTCTTTATAGCAACTACTCACCCATCCCCTAGGATTGATTTGAACACAATTTAAATACCTCCCCTTCCAAGCTCACAATATTTGTTAATCAACACGTGAGCACTAGTCATCCAATCCGTAGATGCATGATCAAAGTTGGGTGTAAACATAACCAGTTTTCCTAGAGCCATATCAGTGGATGGGGACTGAGAAAATCTATCAAGCATAAGATTCATCGATTTTGAATTGGAATGTTCTTTTATATTCAGTATAGTCACAACAACAACACCAAATGCAGTTGTACTTGCTACAGATATTGCAATTATTGTAGAAACACTTTTGCAGATATTAAAATTCTACAGATATTCTTGCAATCTTAGCTTCTGCAGATATCACAATTCCGCTGTGTGTATATCTAATCACATGAATTCCTCCTCCGGTTGGACTCCCTCTTGTATTTTGATTTATAACTATTGGGTTAGGCATAACCATGGGACAAGTAACATTCACTCCCGATCCACATAGGCCTGCATTTTCTTTGAAATAAGTCTTGTTTAATGTGTTTAATATACGTCTTTTTGGTATCCTCCCTTTAAGTTTGTTGTGTGAAATGGTTACCCATAATAGATGATCCAAGTTCCCTAATTGCTAGGGTAATTCTCCAGTAAGATTGTTCATTGCCAAATTAAGCTTTATCTGTCAACTCAACTTGGATAATTACTTGGGTACATTTCCAGTCAAACTATTGTTTTCCAAGCTCAACAAAGCCAAACATGAACATTCACCAATTTCTGCAGGAATTCATCGAGATGCGAAATTTCCATCAGTTGCAACACTAAAAGATAATTGGCATTACCAAGTCCCACATGTATGGCTCCAAACATACGATTGTAACTTAGATCCAAAGACACCAATGAATTCATATTACCAATCTCCGACATAATATTTGAGGTGATAAGGTTATATGAGAAGTTCAATAGCTTTAAATTCGAGCACTAAGTGATTTATGGAGATATTTCCCCACTCAACGTACCATGTGAAAAATCTAGTTCTTCCATAAATTGGTATAATTTTGTGAACCAGCTTGGAGAATGCTTCCACTAAGAAAATTTCATGATGGATATATGTTTTGTAAACCCAACAAAAAAAACTCACCAGGAATGCTTCCAATAAAGCCATTCCTACTGAAATAAACCAAGTAAAGGCTACTACAACTTAGTAAAGATTCTAGAATGGGTCTAGAGAGATTACTATATGATACATTTATGAGCATAACATTTAGTAGGAAGGATGTTGGATTAATGGGTCTTGACCTAGGTTCAGACTTAGTTGCGCCAAACAAATCCCTACACTACTGTCCCTTTTGGCATCAATCCACGGAGCGCGGACTGAAGTCCTACCTGAAGCAGTATGGGGGGATGCTGGGACCAAGTTTCCGCACCCAAAGATCAGCGTGATGTCGTTTTGTGCCCTAAATCTACCCTCACACAGATCGATAAGCCCTTATGGCTTATCAATGTAACTCCCTTTAATCAGCCTCTAGACCTCCGCGAAGGTATACGACTGGCTTATGCGGACATTGAACAGGTGACTTAACTAGTTATGTACCTTGTAGATTACTCTTAATCCCATATTTACTCAGATCTGCTTAAGTGTTCGATAACTTTAACATACAACTATATAATCTTCGCGTAATCACTTAACATCATTTGTGTTCGTATAACAATATAAATCAAGTAAATTCACGCATCAATACATCATTATTTCATAGAACCATTATTCATCACAGCATAAGTGCATTTATACATAATAGAAGTAAAGAGATAATCACACGTATTTCTACCACAATATTCTTTATTAATATTCAATTAAGCTTACAGACTCAAGACTTCCCTGTGGACTCAGTTGCGGACACTACTCTAGGCCTCTACTCTCACAGCTATAGAGCCTTTCTTCTTACTCTTCTACACTAACTTAGACTCCTTTCATCATACCCATAAACAACTCTACTCTTCTATCATGCCTTAGACTCTCTAAGACACACCTATCTATACAATCCCATGGTCCGTGGACCATGGATAGATCTTCAAAAAGCTGACTTAACTTACATAAAGAAGGGTAAAACCCTTTTTGACTCTTTTACTATCTACATGCTCCATGAACACAATTTGTGGAGACTTTACATCTTTTTACATAAAACTTGGGATCTTGCCCCAAAACTTGGGCTTTTGCCCCAACATTGACCCAAGGGACCCCATCCCAATAGGTCCCCAACACAAATATCATGACTCGCCCTCGATTCACTCAGCTGGTGTGGAGATCTTGCTACGAAGATCCCCCAGCTCTACTTGTGCAATCACTGCTTCAACCGTGCTCTGTGTGGCTACTTGCTTGATCTATTCTACCGTCTGCTCTATGGTTGGTCCTGCACTGTCCTGCTTAATCTTCTGTTGTGTACTCTAGAAGTTTTCCAACTTTTTCTGTATGTTAGCCGAGACTATTTAGGCTTCATCCAACCAAGGCCCCAACCTAGCCTTAAGGACTGCCTCTTTCTTCTGCACTGCTTCCACCTGTGTAAGCAACTGCTTAGCCTCCTGCAGCTTGGCGAGGCGCTGTGCTGTAGAAATGGTGTGCATTGTCACCCTCATTTCATCGTATTGTTGTTGTAGCTTGCAGACCTTTGTATTTAATACCTACTGGGTGGGATCTTCCTGCAGGCTCGTCACTACTTCCATGGCCTATTCAAACAGCACGGTGCAGTCCACAACTGCGACATCCACCGTAGAGACTCCATCTTTAACAGTAATGGTGCATGGCAACACTATTGGATAGGTAGGAGTGTAGGCAATAAATTTTGTGAAAGAAACATTAATTGTCTCAAAAATCTATTTATTTTGAGTAATTCTAGATTTCATTATTTTCCCTAGAATGTCCCATGAGTCAAATGGTATCTGACAATTGTTTTAAACACGAAGGGTATTGAGAGGAACACCCTTGGCCCCTCCCTCATTAAATTTTGTAGAGGTTTGATGATACAAAGGATTTATTGTAAAATAAAATGTAGAGAAGAAAAGCTAATGCAATGTAACATTACATATGATAGGCTTTCCACATACAAGTTTCAAGACCCTAACATTATGAACGAAATAGAATGAGCCATCCCTCCATGAAAAGAAAATTAAAATATTACCATCAAACTTCTTTACATTCATTGAATCAAAAAGAGTGGATGTTATGGACATGCACACATTCCAAAGACGCAAGTTAAAGCACCAAAGAACCTCAAGGCATTTCATTTGGTTCTTGTCTAAATCATACTTCGGAAAAAATGCCAAAATACGAAAACACCAGAAGCAACTTCCAATTCCCCACGACACAGTTTTGATAATGCCCTTAAATTTAATGGCCCTTTTTTCAAGAAACCATTGCTAGCTCTTAGAAAGGGGAACAACATTTTCCATCACATTTCCATTACAGGGCCATTTTGACATGGGAGCAAACCTCCAACTCCATTTCTAGTGACATAAATGTAGACTATCAACTGCATTTTGTTCAGAGGCGGAGCATATCTATAGTAGTTCCAATGATGAATTTCATTCCCTGTGAGGGTTTTCCACCATAAACGCTTCTTCCCCACTGTTCTCTCTATGAACGTTCAAATGTTTCTTTTATAGATCAATATTGTAGTCACGTTGATGCCATGATTCTAGAAGTAGGGTCCAAGGGCATGAAAAACAGGTTGCATCACATGTAACCAAAGTTATCTATTTTTAATTCAAGAGTATGAACATGAACATAGAAGGCTAGATTAATAAAAATCAAAAACAAGGATCCTATAGTTCTAAAGCTTGGGTGTAGTTTGGATATTTGTACCTTGCAAAGTGGGACACCCTCACAGGCTATGTCCTTTTGAGATATCATGACTAAAAATCTCCCCAACTACTACTCTATCTTAATGGTTGAGGGGAAAGTACCCCTAGGGTCCTTTGGGTTGAGACTCTACCAGACTGAAAATTGCTTATTCAAAGAAACACACACACAGCCATTATCTTTACTATAAGCAAATTCTAATGTTTAGGGTACATACCTAAGGTCCTACGTTCGAGAAGGCCTTTAGGGTCCAAACCCTTTTTGGAGTTCCCTTCTTCTTCTTTCACCTGTAAAACAAGCAAACCAAAGAACACAACAGTACATGGACAAATACTTATATGACAATCATCTTCATGCTATAAAGTTAGTTATAAAAATCTTTAAGTAACTACTTGCATAAGAATTCAAGACAAGCATCTCATAAGCTTAAAGAAAGATTGTTTCGGGAACCAAGACGTGTTTCTTTATATAAAGGCAAGTAAAGTACATATAACGGAAAGATTTCACCTAAAACACCTTCAGCAGGCTCCAAGCAAAGCTTCCTCCCGGATTCGTTCCAGCCTCAAGCCTCCAACAAGAGCTCCTTCCAAGTCTTACTCAATGGTGATATAAAGGATGAATGATCACCAATACACATGGAAACAAGGGTTTCCTATGCGAAATGGGGGAAGTGTAGAAGGCACCAAGGACTTCAGACCTGGTCTATGGGGAAAATCTCAGCATAATAATCTTGCTCTTCTTTTCTCTCCCTTAGGCCTTCCCTTTGATGTGTTTTTATACCATCTCCAAAGTAGTTTTTTAGTTAGGAGTTGGTTGGGAACAGTTGGGCCACGGGCACTAACAGGTGATCAGCAGGTAAAACCCGTGATCTCCACCCGAAAATAAGGAATTATTTATTTTTTTAAGTGTTTTAATACATACACGCGGGTTGGGTATACACAGACCCGCGTGTACACGCATTTAACTCATGGCAATGTCGTGTATAGGGAATAAAACACTGTTTTTTAAATTTTAGGACCAGGTCTGGAAGGAGGGGTTGCCCTAGGCCATGAGTGCAGCATCACAAACCATAAGAGTGAGATTTGGAGCTATAACAGATGCCCCCTAATGTATGAGGTCAGAAGGGGAACATGATGGCCGAAATATATTATGTAAGAACATGGAAAGGAAGTCTTGTCGAAAAACCGAGGAGGACTTCACCAGAATTTAGCCTGCCAAGCCACCAAAAAGAGATCAGAAAGAAACACTGTCTGAGGCGGGCATACCCATGCTCAGAAAAATTAAAGCATGTCCGCATATCAAGTACAAGCGGATCCACTAAGTATACAAGTATAAATGACTGGAAGATACATAATGGATCATCTGATCATAAGGAGCAAGTACATGTCTGAATATCACATATAAGACTGTCAATGATGCTGAAAGATGCAACGGATCACTGATATCAAAGACTGATCCTAAAAGGTACCAACTGAACATGATGGAATAGGATGGTACTACACTGCAAACTCAGGTGCCAGCATATAGAATATCGCCATGACTGACTGCAACATGTAAGGTGGAGTGGTATCAACTAGCAACAACAGGAGCAACTGTCAAGTGAACCAATGAATGCTGATACAACCTAAGGTCTTCACCGACCACCGTGGTACATTTCTACACCATGGGAATAAATGATCTGAAGTCGACCATGTGAGAAATCGTTTGATTACCGGTCATTGATGTATACCGTTAACAAACGCGAGACTACTCACCGATAATGATAATGAGCGTCAAGGTACCTAGTACAATCTAACAAGTGTGAATAGATGAGCTGAAGTCGAACACCTGTAAGAATCTATCGATCAGGAGACAATGATGGTTTCCCACTGTCGATAGCGAAGGATCTGCCACTAATGACTGCAAACCCCAAGGTACTGCCAAATGGACTCTAGATCTTTGCCCCAGAGTAATGAGTCGGAGTCGGTAGGGAAAGATCCGCTAGAAGGAAGGCATTAAGGCATCCTCCATCAATCTAGCGCGAGCGTAACCAGTAGGCCAATAATGTGGAAGGAATCGAATGAAAAGGATGTAGTAACCCAACCGAAGTACGTTTCCGGCGTACACAAGATGTGGCTAGCGCACGGCAAAAACCCTCTGAACCAACCAATAATGAAAGCTGACACAGAGGCGAGGTATCCACCAATAGGGTCAAATGGAAACCAAGGTACTGCATGAATCCCAATGTGTGATAATGTATGCTGATGTCGAACACAAGGGAAACCACTCAGTCAAAGACCCATGATACTGATCGATGCTGAGCACAAGGTGACCTATCAATAATGAAAATAGGGCCAGGGTGTGGCTCTAGGCCTGTCCTCAGAGCAAGGTGTCGTCGTTGATAAGGACAAGACCCGCCAGCCAGAAGTCAATGGGGACCTTCTCAAACCGACACGAGTAAAGGACCAATATAACTGCTGTGATGATAGACATGATACTGACAACCAGGGATGGCCGACTGAAAATGAGTCAAGAGACACCGCAGAGAGGCCGACTTAGGCTAACTTCCCTTGAACAAAAGCACGACTCAATGTGACTATGTGGCAGCATATGATGACTCTGTATAAGTTCACCATGTAGGAGGCACGAACGAACCCTCCATATGATTGGAAGAGATAACCAATCGGGGGAGTACTGACTCAATAACAAGGTTATGGCATACCTAAGTCAAACTAAATCCGACCCATGCGGAGGAGACTTTGTTTTGAGTGCTTTGTTCAAGGGCGACACAACTGACTCTAGCTGCCAACAATAAATGGAAATAATGTCCCTGTTCCCGCTCTTTTTGGAATATTTAATTTTTTTGTCTTTTTCTGTTAAGCCGGAAAAGAATAAAAGAATGCTATGGTACAGTGGAAAGAATGAGTGTCGGTGAAATAGATGATCTAGTTCCTGGGGAAGGAATGTTCCTATGCTCAATGCAGGGAGGTGAAAACTGGTCAGTGACACTCAGAGGTATGTTCCTTCCACGGATCAAGGTATGTCAAGCTGCAGAAGTCAAAGGTATGCAAGGTTGATTTTGCAGACGTCATGGTCAAAAGTTGGCTTAAACACGAGTCCAAGTGAAGCCGGCTCTAGGCCAAAAGGTGCAAATGGTCAACATGCAATGCAGAAGTACAACTCAACACACATAGGAGCCTCTAAGGTATAAGGCCAGAACGAAGCAAAGAAGCAAAGAGGAATGAGTCTTCAACGCATAAGTCATGGCGGGACTACAGAGGACTCCCGAGCCTACTCAAAACGAAGCAGCATGGGCAACAAATATCAGTGAGGTGCTAACTACGATTCCCATGTAAAGGGATGGCTCTACCATCGTGTCATGATTTAAAGAATCGGCGAGTGAAAATGGCTTACTAACCATAACACGATGGGGTGGACCCTATGGCAGATGGAGCGGTCAGATGGAGGCTAGTATGCATAATGCAATGGAAAAAAAAATGGTGTCCCTAACCTATATGCCAGAGAAAACACGATACCTGCCATGACAGGTCAGCGATCATGGAACCGTCTCGAACTGTCGAAAAATGTCCAAAATGTCATGAAAACAAACCAAACTCGGCATTCCAAGCTCCCAAGTTAAAAGTGACATGAGGTCAAACAAAATAAAATTTTGAAAAATTTTTGTATTTTCAAAACTTATAAAAGGCATTTTTGACTTACCATTTTCACCATTTGACTTGGAGAGCAAAAATTGTGGAGCAAAAGGAGCAAACTTCCCTGTGATCAATTCAACCGTTCAAACTTGCCGAAAACTTCCAGGTAAGCCTCAAACTTGTCGTGCAATTAATTGTGATAGTTTTTAGGAATTTTAGTTGATGTTTTACTGTTGGATTTTTGCAAAAAATTCTTTCGCGGCGTACACGTGGGTTGGCAATATTGAACTCGTGTATACGACGGCCCTACACGCGATTGTGTATGTATGAACCCGCGTGTGCGCAGCGAACTAATTTTATAAACAAAACTAACGGATGAAAATTATTTTTTCTTCCAGGATGACTATCACATGGCGTGAAAGAGAGCACTCAGTCGTGGATAATGAAGTTATGAACAATGATGAGGCATTAGATGCCCTACGGGGATGCGGGTTGCTAAAATTCTTCAAATTTCCAAATATGAAAGCAAACACACGTCTGCTCGAGAGGTTCATTGATTATTGGGATGTCGATGAGGAAGCATTTGTGATTGATCAGATGCCACTCAGGGTAGAAGTGGAAGACATATATTTTATCACGGGCCTTTCCCGAAGGGGAGAGGTAGTACATTCCCGGGGCAGGACACGGAATAGCCTAAGTGTAGATGACTATGTACAGCTTTACTACCCGGGTCATCGGAAGGTCGGGAGCCAGATCTCTATCCCACATGTGGAGAGTTTGTCACTCAGGATAATCTTGTTCACCATAGCTCGAGTGAACGGATCATCCTCACTACATCAGGCGTCACGGGTAAACATGAGCGTGGCAGTGGACTGTCTCACTACTGTGTTTGACTGGTGTACTCCTCTCCTTGCCAACATGAAGGAACAACTCACTTCTATCAGGAGGGGACAGACCAAGAACTTTGGGTTCGGAACCATCTTGAGCACTTTTTTCTTCGAGAAGGTTCCCACACTCCGTCCTAGGGTAGCAGTTGCCATCAGTAGTCCACGTGATCCACGCATGGGCCGGTGGGTTGACTTGATGAAACGTCTGGGGGGTGGGGAAGTCCCAAGGAATGCATTTGACGATGACTTCCTTGCTTGGTGGGAGCAATAGATCATCGCCGTGGATGACTACCCCTATGCTGGGCTGGATTTCCGAGGAGATCCCGATCTAGTGTTACCACCGGATGCAGCATGGGGCGAGATCGTAAGAATTTTTTTATTGTTTTATGATTTCTTTTTTTGGATTTTTCAAATATAATGATAAATTTTGAAAAATATTTTTTTATGAGATTCAAATGACTAATATGATGATCATGTTCCAGACATTGGGCCTGTACGACCGGATGGATTCCCGCGGCATGGACGGCGTGGCCGAGGAGCCGAAGAGGCGGCTGCGGATATGGAACGGACCCTGAACAACGTCCAACGACACTTGGCGAGACTGAGCTGCTGAGTACCGATGGCCGAGATAGAGGACCTTCCTCCGGATATGCAGCGTCATGTGGTTGGCATGCCATGTGACTGGGTTCGCATCTTTCGGCGCGTGGCTCACGCCATAGTGACATACTTAGACACTCATCCTGAGCCGAGGCATTAGATATGCCTGACATGATTATGGGCATTTGAGTCCCCATTTTGTATATTTTTGGACACACATATGTACACTCGAGGCGTTTTATGATATATATATATATATATATATATATATATATATATATATATATATAGATATACAGTTTGACTTTTTGATGTAAGATTTTATGATGATGAATGATTGATATGCCAGTCTAATGCTTGATTAGCGATAGAATTAGCTAACCAATTTTGAGATCTTGGAATGTGAAAATAATTAATGTAAATAAATGATCTTTCCAACAACCTCATCCTTAAATATTGGCAATATAATAAAGGATCCCTAACCCGATAAATTAGCAGCATCGGCGAACCCAAAATAGACCAAATCATCCATCAGCACCTGCCACAGCAGACCAAAAAGCATTGATATCAGAAAACGCTCGACGATATATGTATAAATATATACATAAAGTACAAAGAAGTCATTGCCTGGCCAAGACTAAGCAAAGTACTTCTTTGGGTAGAGCCCGTCAGGAGGCTTCGCCCACTGACTCCTAGGGATGTTTATAGGTACGACGATCGAACCAATCAATATACTCTCTTCGGCAAATGAATGTGTTGGAGCCAAAGGGACCGTACAAACATCACTAGTCGTACTCGAGGACCGAGATTCGACTTCACGCACAGGGGCATAAAAGTGTAACCGACGATGTAAATCTTCCAAAGGTTGATCTACGGTCGTCATTGCTTCGAATATCGCTTCATCCGATGGAAAAACAATATCCGAGAAATCCGATGCAAAGGTGGAATCAAGGGTCCGAAAATGAGCTGCATCGCCATCTATTTCTTTCCCAAAGGAAATAGTAGAATGGTTATCTACAGAGTTATTGATAGATTCACATCTAGGTTCCACTGTAGATATAAGAGATTCTATTCCACCCACCTTGTCGTCACCTGATGTGGTCGCAGATGAAGCTAAGGTTCCAGGATTCGAAGAATAAGGAGTTTGGACAAACTCTCTCCGTAAAGGATCCCTGGAGGATGAAATTGTATCTATACCAGCTGTAGGAGGGGGAAGATTAAACGTACCCATCAATGAAGAGTACATCCCGACTCCTAGACTCTCGATAGGCGGATGGGGGTTACCCACTAAAGGAATAGTAGAGTCAGAGTTTGCTTGAGGATCAACTGGACAATAGTCCAATTGGTCAACCTTAACGATTTTCCCCTCATGAGGAAAGCAAATGACACGAAACAGAGTCGAAACCACGGCATCCATCTCGTATACCCAGTTCCTTCCTAATAGGAGATTATAGTCTAGGTTAGCGTCTATGACCTCTACTTCAATATTAACGACCTTTCCTCCAACACATACAGGAAAAGCCGGGATAATCCCGTATGGCCTATGAGAATGACCATAAAATGCTATCAATAGGGTGGGTGAAGAAACAACCGACGGTGATCCAATGGCCTTCCAACATGACATAGACATGACACACGTGGAATCTCCCTCATCTACAACCGTCCGAAAAATATTCGTTTTCTGGTAGGTAGACTTTATCTGGAAAGCCATGTGATGAGGAAGTCCCTTTTTGACATTACTGATATCAAAAGTGAGAGCTAAGGAGTTACTTGGATCCACTGCCCCCATTGCCGATAGCAAGGCACTTCGTTGAGCAGGACATGACTAGAGAACCTCTAATGCGGACATAGCACATGGACTCTGGGCCAGATCCTCTACAATGGAGTAATTCTGGGCTGCCCTAATATTAGGGTTGATAGTCGCGCGTTTTGCGGAACCTTTCGGCACCCGAGGTATAGTCTCAACAGAAGGTCGCTCAATATGAAGTGGGTTGTTAGTTTCGGGAACTGATTTACCCTTAGAATTTTCACCTTCACCATAATCGTGTGACCGTGTGGCCACATTAGCGTGAGCACCCATCATGAAAACATTCGATGACTTGTCCCCTTCCTGGTTTCCCACTAAGGAGGTCCCAGGGTTCGAACTCGGGCCAGCAAGAAGTTGCTGCCCTTGGGGAAACGGGTTAGTTAACACAGCTTGCGAACTAGAAGTCCCTTGCTGTCCTAACAAGCGCTGAGCATCTTCAATCCTAGGGCAGAGATGAGTTAGATGGTCTCCACTGCATAACTTGCAAGGAAACTTGACTTTCTTTCTCAACTCATTTCCACCACCACCAGCATTGTTACTGGATTTATTTACATCGGGCTTCCCATCTGAGTTTTTCTTCTTACCACGTCCTTTCTTTTTCCCATTGGAATTTTGATTTCCTTTGGGGTTATCGGATTGGACGGCATTAATTGAAGAATATGGGAAGCGGGAGGATTAGACAATGTGACTTGGTTGTTAGAAGCATTTTGCAAAGACAACTGCTGCAATTGATTCAACAAGTTCACTGTAGATGTGTCTACTGACCCAACGATACCATCCGCGTGTGGACCTGGCTTCGGCTTAGCTAAATCAACCTTAGATCCAGGAGCATCTGGCAAGTACTTTTGTAGGATCCCAGACTGAGAGTAGATCAATTCTAATTGTTGGGCCCTAAAAATGGCTTGCTCCTCAGAATAGACCCCAGACATGGAGACATCCTTGGAGATCTCGGGTTGTAAAGACTTCAAAAACCACTCGAGACGGTATTTCGGGGGAATTTCGGCTTTAATGAGCCTCTTTCTCCGTCTCCATTCCTAAATGTGATCAGAAATGTGAGTAGCCTTATCCTGACGAAAGGTGGCCAGAAGTTCAGTTCCGGCGTCATAGCGGACAAGCAATTGAAAGTGATTTAAGAAAATATTGGCCAAGTCTTCGAACGATGTAAAGCTGCCCCCTGGAAACTCTATATACCACTTGGCCGCATTACCAGTCAAGGTGCGCTGAAAGAGTCTCAACCTAATCGAATCCTCGATGAGGGAGTTGGATGAGCACCACAGATGGAATGTGGTTACGTGGTCGCCCGGGTCCTCACCACTCTTCCCTTCAAATTTTGGAATGTCCGAAGGGAGTTTGGTTGGGACCGGAGGCCAGGCCAGATTATACCTGATTGGGTCATTTGTTAACTTTGTGAGATCTGGCAAGTTTAATGTTGCCAAAAACGGAAGCCTAGGAGGACCTAGGGGATTCCACCTGGGGTGGGCAGAACTCCCTAAGCTCTAAAAAGATTGTCCTGTAATTTGGGAGGCACCAGGCTGCCCGAAGTGACCAGTAGAATCGGCTGAACCAAAAGGCAAGCCTTGTGGTCCAGCAAAATTCGGAGTTTGACCAACTCCTGCCGTATAACCTCCATAACCCGCAAAGTTTCCTCCTAAAGAATGGTAAGGAGTTGATAACCCCTGATATGGATTCCAAGCCGAAGCAAGGGGAGGAATACTTTGAAACGAACTAACCGTGGTGTACGACCTATTCCCTTGTTGGCCGATAAATGGATTCCCAGTTCCTGCACTACTAACCCCAGGGTTATTCCAACCTTGGAAAGGATTGCTGCTTTGTCCTATAGAAGAAAAAGGCATGGATCCTACCGTCGGGTTGGAATGTGGTATATGACCCCTTCCGAAAGGAAAACCCTGGAATGAAGCCGATCCGCCCATCATGGACGTAGCGTCACTAAACGGAACCGATGGAATACCCTGTGATTGGGTGCCAAAAGAGAAGATTCCAGTACTAAAAGCATTGGTTTGGGAATTTCCACTCGTGGACGGAATGGAGGTAGACCCAAGTAGAGATGTGCTCGCAAAAGATCCAAACAAGGAAGTGGAGGGGATGGAAATGGTTCCTCCCCCTTGCACCGATGTAGGGGTTTGCATAGTCGCAGCACTCGTAGAAGCCATGCTTCCAGTAGTGGTCATGAATGGTAAGCGCGTAGCGTAACCTGGACTTGCTGGTCTATGTGACGGAGTCCCAACGTATTGTAATATGTCTGGATGACTAAATGGTAGGGGAGAATTCGGAGCCCCTAACGACTCTGAGAATTCTTCTCCCTCTACGTTATTCTCCGCTTGAAAAAGAACTCGAGAAAGGACTGGATTATCCCTCTCTTTTTCAGAAGTACCAGGCCTTGCTTGGGCAATAATGCCTCCGCTAGGAGGATCAATCTCCGATGTGTCAACCGACGTAGGACGAACCCCACCGGTGGTACTCCCTCTGCGCCTTCTCGAAGAAGGCTCTAAACTTGGTCGCGAAAGACCACGAAGTCTTCGAGACTGTCTTGGAGATCGGTCAGCCACTTTGAATTTTTTGTTATGATATAACTAAAGACTCAAAAAATTGAAAGCTAGGCCAACTAGGAGCACAGAGCACACACTATAAAGTCCCTAAAGATACAGCCAGTCAAACAACTTCCAAGTATTTCCGCTCCGGGTGATTAGGACCGGACACCAAAATACGAGAAAGTGAATCAAGGGGCCTTCCGAAGATAGTCTGGGATGATGAGGGCCCAGTCCTATCAGCGAAGGTATCAGAGGAAGTTATGCTGACCTCCTAACAACAGCCTGCGCCGGTGCAAGCCCCCAAGCTTCGCAAGGGTGCCCTCCAGTAGTACTGTCGAGAGTGATACAACGTCAACCTCAGGTGCCACGGGATTCCCCTCCGCAGCCACCTGTGTAGATCCCTAGGAGAGGCAACTATGGGTACCAACTCGTCGTAGAAGCCAGGCGGAACAGTCGTGAGGTAAGTTCGGACAAGTAGGAGAGGGGGTATCTCTCTTCCCTGTCTTCACAGACCCTCGTGCTTAACTCCCAGATCCGGAGCTTTCCTGGTCTTCCTAACGCTATTGGATTTTCTCTCATTAATCAGACTCTTATGTTTGACGTTTTATGTGGCCTTGGAGAGTTAACTCTCCACTCGCCTAAACCAAGGCCCTAAAATCCTAAACTTGTTGGTGTAACTGACTAAAACAAAAAGTTCTAGTGGATTTTAATTAGTGCTTGATTTTATTAGGCTATTCTTTAAGTCACAGGGTAATGGAGATGAAACTTGTGGTGTTTTTATGGACGCAAAAGAAATTAATAAAACTTAGCTACATGCACATGCACTTTTTGTTTTCGATGAAGAGAAGTTTCTATGAGGTTCAGAGGTACTTCTAATATAAACAAATTTTCCTTTTCTTTTCAGACTCCCCACTCACAAAAACTAACAAAACTATATATGCCTAAAAAAGAGATGCAAATGTATCCTAATGCAAGAACTATATGTGGATGCAAGATTTAAAGACTACTCTAAAATCAAAGAAGGAAAGTTGCTGCCTTATCAAATTTGTCTTGCCACTAAAATGCTTAGATAGAAAATGATGTGTTACCAATCATTTCGTCCAAACAATAAAAACAAGTTCGAAGATAAACACAAAGCACTTTCACTTCGGAAAAAAGGAAATCGAATGAAAAGCAAGTTTAAGAAATCGAAACTCAAAACTTTCAAAAGATTTTCTTTCAATGAAGCCAAGAAGTCTTTTTTTCAAAGAATGCTCTCAAAAATACTGACACTAATGATTGATGAATAGGAAACCAAACACTTTTGTGAATTGACACCTTTCAAATGATGAAAACCCAACAAAAATAAATGCGTTTGAAATCGCTCATGACAATCAAAAGCAGCAATGAAAGTCCAAAAGATCAAAAGACAAGTTTCAAGAAAATGGTAACAAACAACTTTCCCGAAATGAAGGAGCAAATGGTCACAAAAATGGTTTCGTTAAGCAAACAAAAGGTCACCAAAACAAAATGAACACAAAGATTGAATCCAATCTTCCTACTCTGCCAAAATAGAGCAGTCAAGACTCTTAACCAGAAATCTTGTGTGTCAAAAAATAATGACACTTGCAATCAACGAAAACAAGACTAATACTCCTTATAACTAGAAAGAGTTCAGAGCAAGATGTCCCCTGTTAAACAGAGAACTGTTATTGGAAAATGACTGCTTCACACTGACCCAAACTACCAGACAAACATTCAGCAAAAAGAAAATTTATAAATCTTGAAAATTAGATAATATACGCGCCTGCAGTGATGTGCAGAGTGCGTGTACATGCGACTGTAACTGAGGAAATCTGCGTATACGCGGGTTCACTTAGTACAACTTGCGTATATACGCTTCTGTAATCCAGAAAAATAGCATATCTGGGATTTTCAAGAAAAAAAAAAAAAAAAAATACAGACTGAAAAACTGGAAAAGCTTAGAGTTCAAGAACAGATCAGACAGTCAGAGCCAGCAAATAGAGAGGCTGAGCCTTGATTGGCTTGAAGTCTACCCAAACTAGGAACAACAAGAGTGTTGTCCCCAGCGGAGTTGCCAATTCTGGTTGAGGGGAAAGTACCCCTAGGGTCCTTTGGGTTGAGACTCTACCAGACTGAAAATTTCTTATTCAAAGAAACACACACACAGCCATTATCTTTACTATAAGCAAATTCTAATGTTTAGGGTACGTACCTAAGGTCCTATGTTCGAGAAGGCCTTTAGGGTCCAAACCCTTTTTGGAGTTCCCTTCTTCTTCTTTGACCTGTAAAACAAGAAAATCAAAGAACACAACAGTACATGGACAAATACTTATATGACAATCATCTTCATGCTATAAAGTTAGTTATAAAAATCTTTAAGTAACTACTTGCATAAGAATTCAAGACAAGAATCTCATAAGCATAAAGAAAAATTGTTTCGGGAACCAAGACGTGTTTCTTTATATAAAGGCAAGTAAAGTACATATAATGGAAAGATTTCACCTGAAACACCTTCAGCAGGCTCCAAGCAAAGCTTCCTCCCGGATTCGTTCCAGCCTCAAGCCTCCAACAAGAGCTCCTTCCAAGTCTTACTCAATGGTGATATAAAGGATGAATGATCACCAATACACACGGAAACAAGGGTTTCCTATGCAAAATGGGGGAAGTGCAGAAGGCACCAAGGACTTCAGACCTGGTCTATGGGGAAAATCTCAGCATAATAATCTTGCTCTTCTTTTCTCTCCCTTAGGCCTTCCCTTTGATGTGTTTTTATACCATCTCCAAAGTAGTTTTTTAGTTAGGAGTTGGTTGGGAACAGTTGGGCCACGGGCACTAACAGGTGATCAGCAGGTAAAACCCGCGATCTCCACCCGAAAATAAGGAATTATTTATTTTTTTAAGTGTTTTAATACATACACGCGGGTTGGGTATACACAGACCCACGTGTACACACGTTTAACTCTGGGCAATGTCGCGTATAGGGAATAAAACACTGTTTTTTAAATTTTAGGACCAGGTCTAGAAGGAGGGGTTGCCCTAGGCCATGAGTGCAGCATCACAAACCATAAGAGTGAGATTTGGAGCTATATCACTTAATCTCTTGCATTCCAAATCATGTGAATATGAAAGAAGTATGAAACAACTTCATAGTTCTTAGTAGCAGAAATTATGAAATAAAAGGATACATGCATGTCCCTTTGAGCTTCTTAAGTTCATGAATAGTTTGGAAGAGATACTATAAGTTCTCCATCACACAATAAGCTCTTCACCGTGAAAAATAATTCCAAGAAAATGAACATACAAGGAGAGAATGTGGACACCAAATAAATGCAACGTTGTATTTTACACTGAGTGCAACTAGATCAGAATAAAAAATATGCATTATAATTGAGCCCAACAACCTCATAATCAAGGAGAGGAAAAAAACCAATAGAATAGTGTAAATAATATTCTACTTTTCTTTGAGAAGTCAATTAAGAAAAAGTAGAATAATATGAAAAGCAAAAGAGAATGCAAGCATGTTGAGTACCTTGGTCCTGGAATACAACCTAAAACTTCTTTTGCCTGCTTAACAAATCATCTTCCTTAGATGTAAGAAAATAGGTTAACAACCTACGAACCACATGCACCTAGCAGAAGTGAAAGTTGATACCCTTACAAACTACCAGTGGGTTGTTCCAAGTGGGGTGCTTTTCCTTGAATAATGGTGATGCATGAGCTTGCATTTGTAGATAGCATCTAGTGATCGTTGTCCCCATTACTGATTTGACAAGTGAGTTATGATATACTTTTCAAATTATTTTAAAAATGTTGATTACCTTAACCAACATTATCATTATCGATTAGAGGGATATTGGAATATTTGTTTGGAAACTTATTTTAAGTGCAAGGTAGACACCATGAGGCCCTTTTAGTTCCTTTTGGGGTGTTGTATGTTCATAATTTATTAAGAATGGTGTGTTAATTGTGTTCAAAATGAACTTTCAAGGGAGAAGAATTGGTAAACCCTACACACTACCCCAGCTTAAGTTTTTTTTCGCCTAATGTAAATTATTTTTAAAAAATCAGATTACATGTGTTCCCCACTCACCACAACAACAACAACGGGGTAAAGACAAAATATCCCCATGATGCAATAAGCTCTTCATGATGCAAACTAGTTTCAAGTGCATGAACATACAAGGATAGAATGTGGATGTTGATTAAATATGAGGCTATATTTTATCCCTCTGCCCAACCAATGTGGAATGAAAAAAAGGCAACAAACCAAAGAATAACATAAATAAGTTTCTATTTTTCTTTGAGAATTCAATTAAGAAGAAGTAGAATAATATAAAAAGCAAAATAGATTGCAATCATATTGAGTACTTTGGTCCTGGAGTACAACCTAAAACTGTTTCTGTTTTATTAACAACTCATCTTTCTTAAATGAAAGAAAGCAGGTTAACAACGCAAGTCCTAGAGGCCCTTGGCATACGTGAAAGTCTTCCTCCTCAGAGATCACTAGTGGGTTATTCCAAGTGTTGTGGTTTTCCTTGAATAATGATGATGCATAAACTTGCATTTGTAGCTATCTATCAGTAATGGTTGTCCCATTACTAGTTTGACAATCGAGTTATGATAAGTTTTTCCTATTGTTTTAAAAAACCTTACTTCCTTAACTGGAATTGTCATTATTGTTTAGAGGGATATCAGAATATATCTTTGAAAGATTATTTTAAGGATAGAGAAGACACATGAGGCCCTTTTAGTGCCTTTTGGGGTGTTGGATCTTCATAATTTATTGAAAACAGTTGCATTAATTATGCTGAAATGAACTTTCAATAGAGCAGAATTCGATAAACCCTACGCAATACCCCAAGTTTAGCTTTTCTTAGCCTGATATAATTTATTTCGTTTTAATTAGATTCCATGCATTCCCCACTCACCCCCAACAAAAAAATGGGGTAAACACAAAAATTGACCAAAAAAGGAAAAAAAATTGCAAGAAAGAGGGCATTGAGTAGATTTGGGCATACCAACTTAGCTATCTCCTTTCAGAAAATTGTACGGGCTTGATTGTGTAATAAGCATTGTATAGTGCAATCTCCTAATCCTTAGTCCATCCCTTGCAGCTCCATCCTCCCAGCAGTGGCATGGATTTTTTCACTCGTGTTTTATTCATTGAGGCATCGTTTCCTAAATCACTGCTTTCGGGATTCGAACACTCGCCCTCATCTCCTACCTCTATTACTTTTTTCTCAGAATCTGAATCAGAAACCACATTTTTTATGATAACCGCATTTCTCTTTGACTCTATGAGCTTGGCGAAGAATTCATGGCTGCTCTTGGTGTCTCGATAATTACAGAGTAACCAAGCTACATCTCCAAATTTTTATTATCACTATTGGGCTTTGCACTGTGATCCAAAATCCTAGCCGGTATTCTTCGTTCTTCGATGCCCACCTTCTCTGAACTATTGGAGTTTTGTTTTTTCTCTGTAGTGCATGTTCTTAGCCTTTTTCGTCACTTGGATTTGGAGTGACCAACATCTGCCATGATACATTAAGTGAGCTCAAAACAGGGAATAAGGTCTCATGAAACAATTATTTTGAATTACCACACATAATATCACAATATCTATGGGGATGTTTGGATTCTAAGGGGATTTTTGTCACCATTGGTATGGTTTCATGATAATATGGTTTATGGGTCTCAAGAATGTACTATTTTCAATGAGGAGAAAAAGGGTCTTGGGCTCCAAATAAAGATTCTAGAGTTCAAGTAACATGAAGTAACTCTCAAACAATTACATATATACTTTCTAAGCGATATTGGGATTTCAACTTGGATATGGGAGTCATGGCATGCTATTCTACATAAATAGCAACAAGAATGGTGACTATGTATGGTTTTCTAGTAACAGTGTGTGCATATTCTAAGAATGTGAATGCACTATTAGAATTTGTGCACATTTTTTGTAATGCATATATCTATAGAATTATTTTTATAATAATATAGATTTACACTAATCTAGATTTATATTAATTGACCAAGTTTAAATGAACATATTTTGAATTCAAATTAATAAAATCATTGTCTCTATGAATCTAGTGCAATAATCAACCATGATATGTAACAACACCACAAAATCCCTAGAACGATAGTGTGTCGTCTCAAAAAGATTTGAGGAACAAATTCTTATTAAAGTTTCAAACTCTTTTTCTTGCCCCTTCTTCCAAACGAAGTGTAAAACTATTATATACTCTAAACTTATACTTTATATTGTATAAAATTGTTATAATTTTAGCATAATGGATGGATTCATAGACCCTTTAAAGGGGGTTTTTGTATCTATTTCCTAAATTTTAACATTTCAAACATATTTAGATGAGGGTCTCTAAATTTTAACACTCTAGATGGATTCGGAGACCCTAATGATGGATTTAGAGGACCCCTTAAGGGGGTTGCTAAATCCATATGCAGTGTTAAAATTTAGTGAAATGTAACACTTCAGTATCAAAATTGCAATTTTCCATTTATGGAGTGACACAATTAAAATGACCAGCATAAGTGACTAATTCATATACTTGTTGTATTTGTTAGTTGGTCATATTTTTATTCTTGGACTAAAGTATTCATTTATGCTAATCTTTTTTTTTATTTTGACACTTATTATCTAGGCATATATTTTAGTCCTGGACTAAATTAGTTATTTAAGTTAGTCTCTTTCATTTGGGCCACTTATTACCTAGTCATTTATTTTATCCCTAGACTAAATTAGTCATTTAAGTTAGTTGCTTCTAGTTGGGTCACTTAAAATTTCTCAAATTTAGTAGTAATTCACTTGAAATAATTATGGTGAATAAAATTTTTAGTCATGTAGTCATTAATCTCTCATTTTTTACTAGTTCTCTCTATCGCTCTCCCTCTCTCTCCCTCTCTCTCCCCCCCCTCTCTCTCCCTCTCTCCCATCTCTCTCTCTCTCCCTCTCTCTCCCTCTCTCCCATCTCTCTCTCACTCTCTCTTTCTCCGTCCCTCCCATCTCTCTCTCTCTCTCCCCCCCCTCCCTCAATGACCCCCCCTCTCTCTCTACCTCCCTATCCCATCCCACCCTCTCTCTCCCCATCCCTCTCTCTCTCTCTCTCTCTCTCTCTCGCCCCCTCTCTCTCTATCTCCCTCCCCCCATCTCTATCCCTCTCTCTCCCTCCCTCTCTCTCTCCCTCCCTCTCTCTCTCCCTCTCTCTCTCTTGCCCCCTCTCTCTATCTCCCTCCCCCTCTCTCTCCCTCTCTCTACATCCCTCTCTCTCTCCCTCTCTCTTTATCTATCTCCCTCTCTCTATCTCTATCTCTCCCTCTATCTACCTCTATCTCTCTCTCCCACTATCCCCCTCCCTCCATCTCCCTCTCTCTCTCCCCATCCCTCCCTGTCACGCCCCTACACCTGCGGTAGTCTTTCAACCGCTTATAGCGAGGTGTGGCACCACCGAATGCTTTCTTTTCACCAATACTAACATTCATGGACTACGCCTACTTCCACATTAACATTACTTAGCTTGTGTTTCACAACCAAGTAAACATACAATTATCCTTTATACTTAATGAAGTTCATACTCATTCATTATCCATAGCAATTATAACAAGAACATCAACAATTGCAACAAGTATAAAGGGGAGGGGCAACTCTCGAACAAGTCTGCCCGACAATATATTATAACCAGTCTTTCTTCAATAATACAATACAAGTAATGCTTGGCAAGCTCCAAGCCAATACTTAGCTTATTTTACAAAACAGGAAACCAGCCTTTACAATACATGTTCACCTCTTGCACGAAGGGTGGTGCTCACCCGAGCCACCTAGATACCCTTACCAAGTCCTGCACAAATCTGCACATCCACCGCACCCCAGGCACACCTTGCCCACTCTTCGATCGACTCAAGATAACCTCCAAGTGCACCTTTAAGTGGAGCGCATGCGATATGCGCAGCTCCCCTTATTTCTGTGCACTTTAGTTTACCCCTTGACTCTTATGCGTAGAAGAGATGAGAGAATGTGATGATGAAATGAGCTCTAAGGCTCACACATATATACACTTCTTAACTTAGTTTACATGGGGTGTGCAGCCCCTTCGCTGACCCCCAAACCATACACAACACGCCCACAAAGCCTCCTTTACAAGTCAGCTTGTAAGCCCCCATAGCCATCGTATAAGTTTTGCCCAACACTTAGTCACATTTCTAAGTGTCGCATGTCGTTTCCTCTTTCGTCGCATTTCAGCTCGTCGGAACGTCGCTTTGTCATTTTCCTTCGCTCGCGCGCTCGCCCGTGCGCCCGCGCGCCTGCCCGCATGCCCTCGTGCACGACTTCAGTGGCGCCCGTCGCACTTGCAACCGGAGGTCCTCACATCCTCCTCCACCTGAAATCGTTGTCGTCCTCGACAACATCCCATCCCGGTAGCCATCCACCAAGATCATCATCATCCATAATGTCTATCTCTCCACATAAGGCAAACATCCCTGCAACATATGTAGAGTCTCATCTGCATCATATCTCGACTTAGTGACCAACTGCCACCAAGCTGACCATACCAAGGTATGCACCTCAACGGTATGTCCTCCATTAGATATCATCTCGATCCATGATCATCGACTCCTCTGCCACAATCTCCACTGCAACATCCCGTGTTGACCTCATCATGTGTCACCATGTGGACCTTTGTCATGATATTCCAAAAAAATGCTAACACACCTCTGCACACTTCGCGACCCCATGTCTGAACTAGTGAGGTAGCTAATCCAACTATCACACTCAAACTATGAGAGTGAACATCCTCATGCCATCATCAGTTGTTCCTCAAAACATCCTGCCACATCCTTGACTCATCAAGAATCTACCTCCATATCCATGCTCAGGTCCATGGAAACTCCATCTATCTGCAACATGCCATGATGCTTGATGCCAAGCGATCCCTGCACCATCAGTCATCCCATGAAGTTGGAGTATGTTCGAATGAAGGTTGGAGGTGCTGATGTGCTCACTATGGTGGATAGTGGGGCCTCTCACAACTTCATGGGTGAAGATACTGCGAGAAGGATTGGGCTGAAAAAAAAAAAAAAATACTCCAACTTGTTCCTTTTAGGATCCCTCCTAGAGACCACCTCCGTAGTAGCAGAATCACCAAGTATCTGCATCATCCCCACAGAAGCACCTTCATTCCTCACATCAGATTGTGTAATAGCAGCCACCTTTGGTTTAGGAGGACAATTCTTCACCGTGTGTGTTTTGGCACATATCCAACACTTCAAGGCTTTCTTCGTCTTTGAACTATCATCTGATTTCGAAGCATCTTCCTTCTTCTTATCTTTCGGTTTATCGGACTTCTTCTTCCTATCATCAGAAGTCTCATCATAATGCTCCACCAACCTGTCAACAGCAGCAAAAACTTCCTCAGGTGTCCTGATCTTCTGCCTCTTCACTTCATTGCGTGCCCAAGGCTTCAACCCAATAATGAAGTTGAACTCCTTGTCCTTCTCCACCATGTCAGGAAGTTCCAGAGCTGCACTTGCAAACTCCCGCTGATATGCTTGCAGGCTCCCAGTCTACTTTATGTACTTAATCTTCGTCCTTGCCTCCCATGTTTCATCCTAAGGACTGAAATGAGTCTGCAAAGCCTTTTTCATGTCATCCCACGAAGTAATGTCATCAGCACTACCATTGGCAATCTGATCTAACCTCCTTCACCACCACATCTTAGCATCCTTAGTTAAGAACTGAGCAGCTACCTTGACCTTTGTCTCATCATCAGATAGACCCAATCGTTCCAAGTATTGCTCCATGTCCCATAGAAAGTTTCCAAGAGTCTTTCCATTCCTTGTGCCATCATAAGATTCCGGTTCCTTGACGTTCATATGAGGCACTCCTCCACCTGAGTTATGCCTCACGGCCTTCTTCAACACAGTGATCTCATCCTTGGCTTCGTCAAGAGTCTTCTTCAAGTTCACGATCTCTGCAAGACCCTGATCCCTTACTTCTTCAACCTCCTTGACCCTTACTTCAAGTTGTGTACACATAAGATCAGTGTACTAATATTGTGTCCGGAGCTCATTATGTTGTGTTCGGAGTTCATCGAGCTCTTCTTTCATCTTCAAATTGGCCTCTTGCTCTTTAGCGAACAAGTCCATCTTCTTATCCCAAGAAGTCTCCATATCCTCCATCTTTTCCAACACTTTTTCAATGAACCCAATAGTAGTATCCTTCACAACGTGACTAGACCCAGCCTGAGATTCGACTGCCATCTCTAACAGCTTCTTCCTTCTCTGCAATCTAGTTTCGACCATCCAACAGCTTCACCAAGTCACCTGCAATTAGAACCAACCCTTGTTCCACTTGTGTGAAATGGTTTCCTTCACCTGCAAGCACCTGTCACGAGCAACCCTGCTCAACAGCTTCAAACCGAAGTCTTGTTCTCACTTGTCAAGTGTATACCGGCTTCAATGCTTCAACACCTGAACCTGTTCACAAGCTTCAACCTGTCACGAGCAAACCTTGCTCTGATACCAACTGTCACGCCCCTACACCTGCGGTAGTCTTTCAACTGCTTATAGCGAGGTGCGGCACCACCGAACGCTTTCTTTTCACCAATACTAACATTCATGGACTACGCCTACTTCCACATTAACATTACTTAGCTTGTGTTTCGCAACCAAGTAAACATACAATTATCCTTTATACTTAATGAAGCCCATACTCATTCATTATCCATAGCAATTATAACAAGAACATCAACAATTGCAACAAGTATAAAGGGGAGGGGCAACTCCCGAACAAGTCTGCCCGACAATATATTATAACCAGTCTTTCTTCAATAATACAATACAAGTAATGCTTGGCAAGCTCCAAGCCAATACTTAGTTTCTTTTACAAAACAGGCAACCAGCCTTTACAATACATGTGCACCTCTTGCACGAAGGGCGGTGCTCACCCGAGCCACCTAGATACCCTTACCAAGTCCTGCACAAATCTGCACATCCACCGCACCCCAGGCACACCTTGCCCACTCTTCGACCGACTCAAGATAACCTCCAAGTGCACCTTTAAGTGGAGCGCATGAGATATGTGCAACTCCCCTTATTTCTGCGCACTTTAGTTTACCCCTTGACTCTTATGCGTAGAAGAGATGAGAGAATGTGATGATGAAATGAACTCTAAGGCTCACACATATATACGCTTCTTAACTTAGTTTACATGGGGTGTGCAGCCCCTTGGCCGACCCCCAAACTATACACAACGCACCCACAAAGCCTCCTTTACAAGTCAGCTTGTAAGCCCCCTTAGCCATCGTATAAGTTTTGCCCAACACTTAGTCGCATTTCTAAGTGTCACATGTCGTTTCCTCTTTCGTCACATTTCAGCTCTTCGGAACGTCACTTTGTCATCTGCCTTCGCCCGTGCACTCGCCCGTGCACCCACGTGCCCTCATGCACGACTTCACTGGCGCCCGTCGCACCCGCAACCGGAGGTCCTCACATCCTCCTCCACCTGAAACCGTTGTCGTCCTCGACAACATCCCATCCCGGTAGCCATCCACCAAGATCATCATCGTCCATAATGTCTATCTCTCCACATAAGGCAAACATCCCTGCAACATATGTAGAGTCTCATCTCCATCATATCTCGACTTAGTGACCAACTCCCACCAAGCTCACCATACCAAGGTCTGCACCTCAACGGTATGTCCTCCATTAGATATCATCTCGATCCATGATCATCGACTCCTCTGCCACAATCTCCACTGCAACATCTCGTGTCGACCTCATCATGTGTCACCATGTGGACCTCTAATAGAGTTTAAGCTTCTGTGATCCATATCAAGTTAAGAAAGATTCTTCGGGGAAAATCACATGGAATATCATTTGTCGACGCGTTTTGAACCAACTAGTGTGGTTCATCGTCAGGACAAGTTGAAGCAACAGATCCAACTTCGCATGATAAATAGTTTGAGCAGAGACTCCAACGGCTAAATTAACGGCTAATTTTGACCTTAGGACCAGGTCAAATTCTTATTTACTATTTTTAAGGAAATCAGTTGAATTCGGTAAAAAGTATGGTTATAAAAAGGGAATCTGTTTATTTATTTAAATTAAAATATATATATATATATATATATATATATATATATATATATATATATATATATATATATATATTTATATATATATAAAAGGTAGGATTAAATGGTTGGTTTGATAGTATATTTATTTATTTATTTTATTCAATTTATAAAATAATTGTTATTGGTATTCTACATATATATATATATGATTAAAATAATAAGATGACTAGTTTTTTATTCAATAATAATTTAATGGTTATTTATTTTTATTGAAGTTAGTTAAAATAATTTTAAGGTATATATATATATATATATATATACATGCCTATATATATAATTAATCATAGGTTGAGAAAGTAATTAATAATTAGTTTATAATAATGTTTAGGACCAATCCCATACAAATAATTCTAAGGGGTATTAAGTTCAAAAAATATTATCAAAAATATAATTTAAAAGGAATTAAAGTTAAATAAAGGGCCAAAGAATATAGAAGTTAACTAATAATAATAAAATGGAAAAAAAGGATTTAATAAAATAAAGCAAAGTTAGTTGGAAAATAGTTAAAAATTATAACAAGATTAGAATGAATATAGAAATGATAATTTTATTTAAATTATATTAATATAAAAATAGTAATAATCTTATTTAATTTTTATTAATAGATAAAGGTAATTAAGTTCAAAAATCAAAGTTAACTACTATGAGTTAATGGGAATAAGTAAATGCCTACAATGGAATATATAAGTAAAAATATTAATTAAAAGAATCATTAAATTATAAGTTGAATAATACTTTAAATAAATAACCTAAAATAATAAATTAATTTCTATTTTATTAATATAAAACCAATCAATTTATTTAAATTTCATTAGTAAATAAAGGGAAATTATTACCATAAGATCAAGGAAGAAGAAATAATAAAATAAATTAATACTATTTTCCATGATATTCCAACAAAATGCTAACACACCTCTGCACACTTCGCGACCCCATGTCTGAACTAGTTAGGTAGCTAATCCAACTGTCATGCTCAAACTATGAGAGTGAATATCCTCATGCCATCATCAGTTGTTCCTCAAAACATCCTACCACATCCTTGACTCATCAAGAATCTACCTCCATATCCATGCTCAGGTCCATGGAAACTCCATCTATCTGCAACATGCCATGATGCTTGATGCTAAGCCATCCTTGCACCATCAGTCATACCTGCTCCAACATGCCTTAAGGACTCACTGCCATGAGCAGCTAACAATGAGCCCATCTTCTCCATCCATCTAAGAAGATGTAGAGGGAGTAGAGCCTGAAGGCTCTCCCTCACTAATCAACTCAATCCATCTGTCAGAATCCTCAATCTCTATCATTTGTAGATAAGCAACCCGGTCTTCCTTCTGGACATCTGGCCTCACATACACCTCCTCATCATCATCATCATCCTCAACCAACTCTAGCCTTCTTGACAAATCCAAGATGCTATCTGAAAGTGATCTAATGACCAATGACTACTCGGTAAGCTTTGCCTCAACAGTAGACAATCACTTACTCATGTTTCCCATTCTTTTGTCATCCTCCATTTGCATCACTCCTAGTTTACAATCAGGCTTTGTCACACCAATGGTTGGAACACCAATGGGTACATCTTCCCTTCCATCATAAATGTAGAGCTTCTTCAAATGTGGAACAATCATAACATCAAATTGTTTCATGAATTCCATCCCCAATATAGCTTCATAGTCATCAATCTGCACTATAGTGAAGTCCACCTTCCCGGTCCATTCACCAAGTGTAGTGTCCACCCTCTCAGCTATACCAAGAATCTCAATAGGAGGAGAATTCATTGTCTTCATTTGTGCCTTTGCCGGTACAAATTTCAGCCCAATCCTTCTCGCAATATCTTCACCCATAAAGTTGTGAGAGGCCCCACTATCCACCATAGTGAGCACATCAGCACCTCCAACCTTCATTCGAACATACTCCAACTTGTTCCTTTTAGGATCCCTCCTAGAGACCACCTCCGCAGTAGCAGAAGCACCAAGTATTTGCATCATCCCCACAGAAGCACCTTTATTCCTCACATCAGATTGTGCAATAGCAGCCACCTTTGGTTTAGGAGGACAATTCTTCACCGTGTGTGGTCCGGCACATATCCAACACTTCAAGGCTTTCTTCGTCTTCAAACTATCATTTGATTTCGAAGCATCTTCCTTCTTCTTATCTTTCGGTTTACCAGACTTCTTCTTCCTATCATCAGAAGTCTCATCATAATGCTCCACCAACCTGTCAACAACAGCAAAAGCTTCCTCAAGTGTCCTGATGTTCTGCATCTTCACTTCGTTGCGTGCCCAAGGCTTCAACCCAATCATGAAGTTGAACACCTTGTCCCTCTCCACCATGTCAGGAAGTTCCAGAGCTGCACTTGTAAACTCCGCTAATATGCTTGTAGGCTCCCTGTCTGCTTTATGCACTTAATCTTCATCCTTGCCTCCCATGTTTCATCCTAAGGACTGAAATGAGTCTGCAAAGCCTTTTTCATGTCTTCCCACGAAGTAATGTCATCAGCACTACCATTGGCAATCTAATCTAACCTCCTTCGCCACCACACCTTAGCATCCTTAGTTAAGAACCGAGCAGCTACCTTGACCTTTGTCTCATCATCAGATAGACCCAATCGTTCCAAGTATTGCTCCATGTCCCATAGAAAGTTGCCAAGATTCTTTGCATTCCTTGTGCCATCATAAGATTCCAGTTCCTTGACCTTCACATGAGGCACTCCTCCACCTGAGTTATGCCTCACGGCCTTCTTCAACACAGCGATCTCATCCTTGGCTTCATCAAGAGTTTTCTTCAAGCTCACGATCTCTGCAAGACCATGATCCCTTGCTTCTTCAACTTCCTTGACCCTTACTTCAAGTTGTGTACACATAAGATTAGTGTACTCATATTGTGTCCGGAGTTCATCATGTTGTGTTCAGAGTTCATCAAGCTCTTATTTTGTCTTAAAATTGGCCTCTTGCTCTTTAGCTAACAAGTCCATCTTCTTATCCCAAGAAGTATCCATATCCTCCATCTTTTCCAACACTTTTTGAATGAACGCAATAGTAGTATCCTTCACAACGTGACTAGACCCAGCCTGAGATTCCACTGCCATCTCTAACAACTTATTCCTTCTCTGCAATCTAGTATCGACCATCCAACAACTTCACCAAGTCACCTGCAATTAGAACCAACCCTTGTTCCACTTGTGTGAAACAGTTTCCTTCAACTGCAAGCACCTGTCACGAGCAACTCTGCTCAATAGCTTCAAACCGAAGTCTTGTTCTCACTTGTCAAGTGTATACTGGCTTCAATGCTTCAACACCTGAACCTGTTCACAAGCTTGAACATGTCACGAGCAAACCTTTCTCTGATACCAACTGTCACGCCCCTACACCTGTGGTAGTCTTTCAACCGCCTATAACGAGGTGCGGCACCACCGAACACTTTCTTTTCACGAATACTAACATTCATGGACTACGCCTACTTCCACATTAACATTACTTAGCTTGTGTTTCACAACCAAGTAAACATATAATTATCCTTTATACTTAATGAAGCCCATACTCATTCATTATCCATAGCAATTATAACAAGAACATCAACAATTGCAACAAGTATAAAGTGGAGGTGCAACTCCCGAACAAGTCTGCCCGACAATATATTATAACCAGTCTTTCTTCAATAATACAATACAAGTAATGCTTGGCAAGCTCCAAGCCAATACTTAGTTTCTTTTACAAAACATGCAACCAGCCTTTACAATACATGTGCACCTCTTGCACGAAGGGCGGTGCTCACCCGAGCCACCTAGATACCCTTACCAAGTCCTGCACAAATCTGCACATCCACCGCACCCCAGGCACACCTTGCCCACTCTTCGACCGACTCAAGATAACCTCCAAGTGCACCTTTAAGTGGAGCGCATGAGATATACGCAGCTCCCCTTATTTCTGCGCACTTTAGTTTACCCCTTGACTCTTATGCGTAGAAGAGATGAGAGAATGTGATGATGAAATGAGCTCTAAGGCTCACACATATATACGCTTCTTAACTTAGTTTACATGGGTTTGTAGCCCCTTGGCCGACCCCCAAACCATACACAACGCACCCACAAAGCCTCCTTTACAAGTCGGCTTGTAAGCCCCCTTATCCATCGTATAAGTTTTGCCCAACACTTAGTTGCATTTCTAAGTGTCGGATGTCGTTTCCTCTTTCGTCGCATTTCAGCTCGTCGGAACGTCACTTTGTCGTTTGCCTTCACCCTCGCACTCGCCGCCGTGCCTGCCCGCGCGCCCTCGTGCACGACTTCACCGGCGCCCGTCGCACCCGCAACCGGAGGTCCTCACACTCCCTCTCCCTCTCTCTCTCTCCCCCTCCCTCCCTCTCCCTCTCTCTCTCTCTACCTCTCTCCCATCTCTCTCTCTCTCTCTCTCTCTCTCTCTCTATCCCCCCAATACTCCCTCTCACTCTCCCCACTACAACTTTATCTTAATCTCCCTTTCTCCCTCTTTCTCTCCCTCTCCTTCTCACAATACCTCTTGCTAGAATTGAATCTCTCTTCTTGAAACTACCCGTACCCCCGATTTCCTAAGGTTGCAAAACAGCCCTGTGGAGCTATTTCATCTCTCTATCCTTCCCCTTCTTCCTCTCTCCCCCTCTCCCCACTAAAAATTTATCTCTGTCTCCCGACTACAACTATATCTCTCTCTCCATGTCTCTCTCACTCCCACTCTGTCTCTCTCTCCCTCACTCTCTCTCTTTCTCTCCGTCCCCCCCTTCTTCTCTCTCCCTCTCTCTCTCTCTCTCACACACACACACTTTCCCTCTGTCGATACCTCTCTCTCTCCCCCCTAACTCTCTCTTGCTCTCCCCATCACTCTCTCTTAATCTTTATCTCACTCCCCCTCACTCTTTCTCTCTCCCACCTCTCTCTTTCTCTTTCTCTTTCTGTCTCTCACTCTCTCCCTCCCTCTTTGTCGCCCTCCCTCTCTCCCAGCCTCTCCCTCTCTCTCTATCACTCACTTACTCACACTCACACTCTCTATCTCTCTCTCACTCTCTCTCCCTTGCTCTCTCTATCTCCCCATCCCTCTCTATCTATCCCTCTCTCTCTCCATCCATCAGACTATCTATCTATCTCCCTCATTCTCTCTCACTCTCTATCTATCCTCATTTCTCTCTCTCTCTCTCTCTCTCCTCTCCCTTTGCCTCTCCCTCTCCCTCCCTCTCTCTCCCTCTCTCTCTCACCCCCACTCTCTCTCTCTCTCTCTCTCTCTCTCTCTCTCTCTCTCTCTCTCGGACTCTATATCTCCCTCTCATAACCTCTCCTTTCTCTCTCCATACTCGTCTACCTATTGTTTTTCTCACTCTCCTTATCCCTCTCACTTTCCCTTTCTCTCTCTTAATCTTTTTTTTTCTCTCTCTCCCTCTCTCCCATCTCTCTCTCTCTCTCTCTCTCTCTCTCTCTCTCTCTTTGTATCCCTCACTCTTTATCTCTCTCCCTATTTATATCTCTCTCTTTCCCCCTCTCTCCCCCTCTCTCCCATCTCTCTCTCTCTCTTTCTCTCTCCCTCTCCCTCTCCCTTCCTCTCCCTCTCTTTCCCTCCCTCTGTTATCCCCCCCTCTCTCTCCCTCCAACTCCAATCGCTCCCTTTTCTCTCCCCCTCCCTCTCTCTCTCTATCTCTCTCCCTCTCTCTCCCTTTCTCTCTCTCCCCACATCTATCCCCCTCTCTCTATCCCTCTCTCTCTCTCTCCCTCCATCTATCTCTCTCTCTCCCTTCCTCTCTCTCTTTCTCTCTCTCCATCTCTCTCTCCTTCCTCCCTCCCTCTCCTTCCCTCCCTCCCTCCCTCCATCCCTCTCCTTCCCTCCCTCCCTCCCTCCCTCCCTCTCCTTCTCTCCCATCTCTCTCTCTCTCTCTCTCTCTCTCTCTCTCTCTCTCTCTCCATCTCGCTCTCTCTCCCTACCTCTCTCCCTCTCTCTCGACCTCTCTATCTCTCTCCCCCTCCCTCTATCCTTCCCTCTCCCCCTCCCTCCCCCTCTCTCCCATCTCTCTCTCCCCCCCTCTCTCCCATCTCTCTCTCTCTCTCCATCTCGCTCTCTCTCCCTACCTCTCTCCCTCTCTCTCGACCTCTCTATCTCTCTCCCCCTCCCTCTATCCTTCCCTCTCTCCCTCCCTCCCTCTCTCTCCCATCTCTCTCTCCCCCCCCTCTCTCCCATCTCTCTCTCTCTCACCCTCTCGCCCATCTCTCTCTCTCTCTCTCTCTCACACACACTCCCTCCCTCCCTCCCTCTTCCATCCCCCCTCTCTCTCCACCCCTCTCCCATCCCCCCTCTCTCTCCCTCTCTCTTTCTCCCTCGATCTCCCTTTCTCTCTCTCCCCCCTCTCTCTATCCCTCCCCCCACCTCTCTCTCTCCCTCCCTCTCTCTCTCTCTCTCTCTCTCTCCCTCTCTCTCCCTCTCTCCTTCTCCCTCAATCTCCCTTTCTCTCTCTCTACCCCCTCTCTCTATCACTCCCCCCCCTCTCTCCCTCTCTCTCTCTCCCCCTCTCTCTCCCTTTCTCTGTCTCTCCTTCTCCTTCCCTCTATCTATATATATCCCTCCCTCTCTCTCTCTCCCTCTCTATCCCTCTATCTCTCTCTCTCTCTCCCTTCCCCCCCTCTCTCTCCACCTCTCTCTTTCCCTACCCCCTTTCCTCCCTTTATCTGTCTCCCCGTCCCTCCCTCTAACCTAAGCTAACATAGCCTAGCCGAACCTACTGTAGCCTAACCTACTCTAGCCTAGACTAACCTAGTCTAGCTTAGACTAACTTGATCTATCCTAACCTAGCCTAACCTACTCTAACCTACTATAACCTTGCCTAATTTACTCTATCTGAGCCTAATTTAGCCCAGCCTACTCTTTCCTAGACCATCCTACTTTAGCCTATATTACTCTAACCTAGTATATCCTAGACTACTCTAGCCTAACCTACTCTCGCCTAGCTTGACCTACTCTCCCCTAGCCTAGCCTAACCTAACCTAACCTACTTTAACCTATCTCTCCCTCTCTCTCCCTCTCTCTCCCCCCCTCTCTCTCCCTCTATCCCATCTCTCTCTCTCTCCCTCTCTCTCCCTCTCTCCCATCTCTCTCTCACTGTCTCTTTCTCCCATCTCTCTCTCTCTCTCCCCCCTCCCTCAATGACCCCCCCTCTCTCTACCTCCCTATCCCATCCCACCCTCTCTCTCCCCATCCCTCTCTCTCTCTCTCCTCTCTCTCTCTCTCTCTCTCTCTCTCTCTCACCCCCTCTCTCTCTATCTCCCTCCCCCCACCTCTATCCCTCTCTCTCCCTCCCTCTCTCTCTCTTGCCCCCTCTCTCTATCTCCCTCCCCCTCTCTCTCCCTCTCTCTACATCCCTCTCTCTCTCCCTCTCTCTTTATCTATCTCCCTCCCTCTATCTCTATCTCTCCCTCTATCTACCTCTATCTCTCTCTCCCTCTCTCCCCCTCCCTCCCTCTCCCTCTCCCTCTCCCCCCCTCCCTCCCTCTCCCTCTCCTCTCTCTCTCTCTCTCTCTCTCTCTCTCTCTCTCTCTCTCTCTCTCTCTCGCTTTCTCTCTCTCTCTCTCTTTCTATCCCCCCAATACTCCCTCTCACTCTCCCCACTACAACTCTATCTTAATCTCCCTTTCTCCCTCCTTCTCTCCTCTCCTTCTCACAATCCCTCTCACTAGAACTGAATCTCTATCCCTCTCTCCCCGTCCCTCCCTCTCCCTCTCTATCTCCCTCTCCCTCCCTCTCCCTCTCTCTCTCTCTCTCTCTCTCTCTCTCTCTCTCTCTCTCTCTGTCTCTCTCTCTCTCCCCCCCCAATACTCCCTCTCACTCTCCCCACTACAACTCTATCTTAATCTCCCTTTCTCCCTCCTTCTCTCCCTCTCCTTCTCACAATCCCTCTTGCTAGAATTGAATCTCTCTTCTTGAAACTACCCCTACCCCCGATTTCCTAAGGTTTCAAAACAGCCCTGTGGAGCTATTTCATCTCCCTATCCTTCTCCTTCTCCCTCTCTCCCCCTCTCCCCACTAAAAATTTATCTCTGTCTCCCCACTACAACTATATCTCTCTCTCCATGTCTCTCTCACTCCCACTCTGTCTCTCTCTCCCTCACTCTCTCTCTCTCTCTCTCCCTCCCCCCCTTCTTCTCTCTCCTCTCTCTCTCTCTCTCTCTCACACACACACTTTCCCTCTGTTGATACCTCTCTCTCTCCCCCCTAACTCTCTCTTGCTCTCCCCATCACTCTCTCTTAATCTTTATCTCACTCCCCCTCACTCTTTCTCTCTCTCACCTCTCTCTTTCTCTTTCTCTTTCTATGTCTCACTCTCTCCCTCCCACTTTGTCGCCCTCCCTCTCTCCTGGCCTCTCCCTCTCTCTCTATCACTCACTTACTCACACTCACACTCTCTATCTCTCTCTCACGCTCTCTCCCTCGCTCTCTCTATCTCCCCATCCCTCTCTCTCTCCATCCATCAAACTATCTATCTATCTCCCTCATTCTCTCTCACTCTCTATCTATCCTCATTGCTCTCTCTCTCTCTCTATCCTCTCCCTTTGCCTCTCCCTCTCCCTCCCTCTCTCTCCCTCTCTCTCTCACCCCCACTCTCCATCTCTCTCTCTCTCTCTCTCTCTCTCTCTCTCTCTCTCTCTCTCTCTCCCTCAGACTCTATATCTCCCTCTCATAACCTCTCCTTTCTCTCTCCATACTCATCTACCTATTGTTTTTTTCTCACTCTCCTTATCCCTCTCACTTTCTCTTTCTCTCTCTTAATATTTTTTTTTCTCTCTCTCCCATCTCTCTCTCTCTCTCTCTCTCTCTCTCTCTATCTCTATCTATCTATCTCTCTCTCACTCTTTCTATCCCTCACTCTTTATCTGTCTCCCTATTTATATCTCTCTCTTTCCCCCTCTCTGCCCCTCTCTCCCCCTCTCTCCCCTCTCCCTCTCTCTCTTTCTCTCTCCCTCTCCCTCTCCCTTCCTCTCCCTCTCTTTCCCTCCCTCTGTTATCCCCCCTCTCTCTCCCTCCAACTCCAATCGCTCCCTTTTCTCTCCCCCTCCCTCTCTCTCTCTATCTCTCTCCCTCTCTCTCCCTTTCTCCCTCTCCCCACATCTATCCCCCTCTCTCTATCCCTCTCTCTCTCTCCCTCCATCTACCTCTCTCTCTCCCTTCCTCTCTCTCTCTCTCTTTGTCTCTCTCCCTCTCCTTCCCTCTCTCCCTCCCTCTCCTTCTCTCCCTCCCTCCCTCCCTCCCTCTCCTTCTCTCCTCTCTCTCTCTCTCTCTCTCTCTCTCTCTCTCTCTCTCTCTCTCTCGCCCTCTCCCTACCTCTCTCCCTACCTCTCTCCCTATCTCTCAACCTCTCTATCTCTCTCCCCCTCCCTCTATCCTTCCCTCTCTCCATCCCTCCCTTTCTCTCCCATTTCTCTCTCCCCCCTCTCTCCCATCTCTTTGTCTCTCTCCCCCCCTCTCTCCCATCTCTCTCTCTCTCTCTCTCCCCCCTCTCCCATATCTCTCTCTCTCTCACACACACACACACACACACTCCCTCCCTCCCTCCCTCTTCCATCCCCGCTCTCTCTCCATCCCTCTCCCATCCCCCCTCTCTCTCCCTCTCTCTTTCTCCCTCTATCTCCCTTTCCCTCTCTCCCCCCTCTCTCTATCCCTCCCCCCACCTCTCTCTCTCCCTCTCTCTCCCCCTCTCTCTCCCTTTCTCTGTCTCTCCCCCTTCATCCCTCTATCTCTCTATCTCCCTCCCTCACTCTCTCCCCCCCCCCCCTCTCTCTCTCTCCCTCTCTCCCTCCCCCTCTCTCTTTCCCTTCCCCCCCTCTCCCTCTATTTGTCTCCCCCTCCCCCACTCTCTCTCTCCCTCTCCCATCCCCCCTCTCTCTCCCTCTCTTTTCTCCCTCGGTCTCCCTTTCTCTCTCTCCCCCCCCTCTCTCTATCACTCCCCCCTCTCTCTCCCTCTCTCTCCCCCCCTCTATCTCCCTTTCTCTGTCTCTCCCCCTCCTTCCCTCTATCTCTCTATATCCCTCCCTCTCTCTCTCTCCCTCTCTCTCCCTCTATCTCTCTCTCTCTCCCTTCCCCCCCTCTCTCTCTCCATCTCTCTCTTTCCCTACCCCCTCTCTCCCTCTATCTGTCTCCCCGTCCCTCCCTCCCTCTCTCCCTCATCTCTCTCTCTCTCCCTCCCTCTAACCTAAGCTAACATAGCCTAGCCGAACCTACTGTAGCCTAACCTACTCTAGCCTAGACTAACCTAATCTAGCTTAATCTAGCCTAACCTAGCCTAACCTACTCTAACCTACTATAACCTTGCCTAACTTACTCTATCCGAGCCTAATTTAGCCTAGCCTACTCTTTCCTAGACCATCCTACTCTAGCCTAGATTACTCTAACCTAGTATATCCTAGACTACTCTAGCCTAACCTACTCTCGCCTAGCTTGACCTACTCTCCCCTAGCCTAGCCTAACCTAACCTAACCTACTTTAACCTAGCCTAACCTACTCTTTCCAAGCCTAGCCTAGCGTAGCCTATCCTAGGTTGGCCTAACCTAACCTAACCTAACCTACTCTACCCTAGCCTAGCCTAGCCTAATCTTGCCTACTCTGTCTTAGCCTAGCCTAGGTTACTCTAGCCTAGCCTAGTCTACTCTAGCCTAGCCTACTATAGTGTAGCCTACTCTAGCCTAGCTTACCCTAGACTACTCTAAACTATTGTAGCCTAGCCTACTCTAGCATAGCCTAGCATACCCAAGCCTACTATAGCCTAGCCTACTATAGCCTCACCTACTCTAGCCTAGTCTACTCTAGCCTAGCCTACTATAGCTTAGCATAGCCTAGCATAATCTACTCTCACCTAGCCTAGCCTAACCTAGCCTAGCCTACTCTAACCTGCTATAGCCTAGCCTATTTTAGGCTAGCCTACTCTAACCTACTCTTGCCTAGCATAACCTAGTCTAGCATAGCCTAGCCTAAACATAGTCTAACCTAACCTAACTTAACCTACTCTAACCTAGCCTACACTATCGTACTCTAGTCGAGTGTAATCCAACCTAGCCTAACCTACTCTAGGCTAGGCTATCCTAGCCTAACCTAACCTACTCTTTCCTAGCCTAGCCTAGCCTAACCTACCCTACCTTACCTTTGCTAGCATAGCCTACTCTATTCTTGCCTACCCTAGCCTACCCTAAACTAGGACTACCCTACTCTAGCCTAGCCTAAACTAGCACTACCCTACTCTAGCCTAGCCTAGCCTAGCCCTCCCCTACTCTATCCTAGCCTAGCCTAGCCCTAACCTACTCTAGTGTAACTTTCCCTATCCTATTGTGGCCTAACCTAGCCTATACGATCCCTACTCTACTCTAGCGTAGCCCAGCCTACTCTAGTATAGCATAACTTAGCCTACTCTAACCTACTCTAGCCTAGCCTACTCTAACCCACTCTAGCTTACCTTAGCCTATTCTAAAGTAGCCTAGCCTAGCTTATCCTATTCTATCCTTATGTAGCCTAGTCTATTTTAGTCTATCTTAGCCCACTCTAGCTTAGCCTAGCCTATTCTAACACAATCCAATATATATATATATATATATATATATATATATAGTGAAAAAACATATTCAAAATAAATCTTAAAAATCTTTTACATTAGAATTTAATTTTGTCATATAAATTTAAATATGAAAATTTATCAGTTCATTATTTAAATTCAAACATTTCTTCCATATACAATATATTCTAATTAAATGAATATACCATATTACATTATTCTAATTAAAAAATTATACCATAGTACTTTATAGCTTTAAGAAAATATAATATAAAATATTTTAAAAAATAAATTTAGTTTAATAATATTAATATGGAGAAATTATTTAAAAATAAATCAAAATAAATACGAGTAGAAGAAATTAATATAATAAAATTTCTAACGAGAACACAGATTTTCTGTCATTAAATTTCTAACCCTGGATGCATCAATAGGCAGTAAACAAAAATACATTATATACAGATTTGAAAAGAAAATTTGAAACGCTGATTTGAATAGAAATTTACAAATTATTTTTCTCAACGAGAATCAGGAGGATTAGGATTAGATGCGCCAAAATCGGTGAAACATAAATTGGTGAATCTTAAAATCGTACAGTAAATAAATGCATAATTACATTAAAAATCTATAAAGAAAACTGATAAATAAATACTAACCAGAAGATGATCCAACTATAAAGATTTGGATATTTGCATAATTACATTAAAAATTTGCTGAGAAAAACAATGAATATTAACCGGAAGATCCAGAAAACGATAAATTTTAGATATACCTCCATGAAAGTAGTAATTCCTCCCACTGAAGCGTGACACTCATTCATGCATCAAACTGCGTCTTCTCTCTTATTATCGGATAACAAGAGAAAGAGACGTGACAAAAGCCAAAAAGGGAAAAAATGCACAGAACTATAAAATATATAACAGAAAAAAGATGAAGAAACACAGGAAAAAACATGCAGAAAGACAGAAAACAAAGGAAAAAATGCAATTACAAAATCCACAGAAACATGGCCAGCCATAATAACAGAAGGATAAAAAACGTGTAGAAAGATATCAAGAAAACATGGAAGAAACACAGAAGCATTTACAAGATAACACGTGAATGGGTGAATGATATAGGTGAGCGTCTAGATAGCGGATCTGTGGTCCGTGGGATCAGATAGCTTTTAGCTTTTTTAGCTAACGGACAGCTTTTAGCATTTTTAGCCTTTTTTTAGATTTTAGCTTTTCCCATCAAAGACCACGGAATTGACTGTTAAAGAAGATCTCCCATTGGATTCCGTTAATTATGTGGTTTCAGGAATTACAAGAGGGGAAGAAAATACTATAACAAAAAAAACGTGTAGAAAGAGGGGAAGAAAACATGAAGAAACACATAAACATTTGCGAGTTTGGAAAAATATTTGCAGGCGCAGTGAATGAAGGCCAAGGCCAAGATTATATAGTTGAGCGGCTGGATAGCAGAGTTTTTGTGGTCCACGGGATCGGATAGATTTTAGCTATTTTTGGTTTTTATTTTTTTATCTTTTCCAATTAAGGACCACGTAATTGGCGGTCAGGGAGGATCTCTCATAGGATTCCGTTAATTTATATCAAAATTTTGAAACTGAATTTCACTGGTGAAAGACATTTTATTATTTTGGTAAAAGTCTATATTGTAGTGTGAATTTTCACATTTATGTAATATTTTTAAAAATTATTTGTTATCATGTTTTAAAAAATAAATGCTAGAGATGAATGTAAGAAAAACCTATACACAATTGGTTTTTTCCTTTCTATGATTGCAAAAGATCCCACAAAATGTGGAGACAATTTTTCTTCCTTCCAAAACCCTATGGATCTCTTTTGGGGACTTACACTAAAAAAACACTAAAGTTCTCAAATTCTTCCGAAACTAGTGCCAAATCATAGATCTTGTCGTTTTGATTCCAATGACGCTTTAATCACCTCAATATGACACCTATGTGAAAGTTATCACATTTTGAAGTTTTTTGAAAACAATTAAAAAGTCAACATGCAGGGTTCGTTGGTCAGTCCATACGATGACATCATGCTAACGTCAGCAGACTCACTGGGTGATATGGTGGTTGGATGAGCCAATCCGGGATTGAAAAGTGGCGAAGTGCAATTGGTTGGGCCAACCACTAGACATCAGGTGGCCCAATGCGAGGTTGCCACATGGCTCTGTGGTATTGGTAAAAAATGTTTTATGGTTATCAACTGACCCCGCAGTAATCGAATCCATGACCTCACAGTTAACAACTAACCACCATACCGTTATGACAACTTCGGTGCTCATTACAACTACTCGACCAATTCAAATTTAAGTTTGAGCGGTTGCTGCATTGGCGGGAGGGGGCAGAGCATGTAGCCCTAGCCCTAGGTTCTATAATACCCATGTGACCATGGTGATGGTGAGATGGGAGGGGAAGGAATCCCTATCTTGGGGTTCCGTTGAACTCCACATGACCATCAGCAGGGGCTTCAGAGGAGGGTTGGTGCATGGCCCCAGCCAAAAAAATACATGGATAGCCCATACGACCTTTGGCCTTTGGCCTGTGCTCTTGGCCACATTGAGTGCCACGTGACCAACCAGAGGGCGGAGAAATAGGGTGTGGGGGCTAACTAACATTCTAACATCTTTCACAATCAACAACAAAATTAGTGTCAAAACCATGCGAAACTGTCATGTGGAGAATCCAACAAGAAGGGTATTCGTTGCCAATTTTGTGAATTTGTAGAGTCGTTAGCAAGAAAATGAAGGATGAGGCATAACTTGGACATTTTTCATCCTTTTTTAGCCCACGAAGAGCCTACACAGGGGTCTTTGGGTGTTTTGGACACAATGGCAACATTATTTTTGTGATTTGATCATTTTCTATTGATGTAATTGATATATTGAGCATATAATTTAAAAGCCAACATTGGAAGCTGGACGCAGAGATGTATCCTAGGAGGGGTGAGCTCCATTATCAAATTGTTGTTTTAAGATGTTGCTCGTTGTCTATTTTTCTCTATTTAAATATTCAAAACTTATCTAAAATCACTAAGTTTATGTTCTTTTGCAATACCGATCCATTGCCCACAAGACATAAAATAGATTGCAAACTCTTTCAAGAAACCTTTAATTTTTAATTTCAGATTAGTTTGGTATCAAAGCATGCCTGTTTTGAAGGTTTTACAGTTTTTGCAAGTGTTTTCTTAAATGATTATAAGGTCTAAGTTGAGAAGAGGAGAATGAGTTCTTGAAGAACCAAACTCTCAATTTCATTCAAGGATGTCATAAACTCCACCAGTCATCTCACATGAAGAACGAGAGCTAATGTCTGAGGATGACAGAGCTTTTAGAAATACTTTCTATGATATGTGAGAGATGGTAAAAGTGTTGTACAATGAGAGGACAACAAGGTTGCAAGGAGAAAACTCAAATCATCTAAAAGGTAATGGTGGTGATGGGAGCAAGTCTCCAGGGAAAATTTTAAGAACCACCATAAATTTATATGTATAATAAATGGGCTAATCCCCATGATACATAGGAAAAATGGGAGGTGATTTTATCAATAATATAATATGTATATATAATTTTTTTGGCGAATCTCTCACCAGATTATACTATCTTCTATAGTGATGGAGAATCTTTCACTGAATTATAAAATCTTGTAAGATCTTGGCAAATCTTTTACTGAATAATAAAACATTGTGAAGTCTTGGCGAATGTTTTGTTAAAGTATGAAACCATATATGATAATAAGAAAACATATTCATTAAACTACAATATACTAACATACATGTTTGGAAAAAAGAAACATAATTTTCTCTTCCTACAAACAATGTTCCAAGTTTCAGTGGCTGTGTTTGTCAAGGTTCTTACAATACACTCTTTCATATCCTTCTATTAGTTTTGATAATATTCCACAACAAAGTTCTTGTAGGTGTTGACATTGACAACGAGTTCTGTCAAGGTAGGAGATATTAATCTTTTCTCTACAACTTTTGTCAAGCTACCACTTTTTTCAAGTTATCAAATTTCTTTCTTATTCCATAGACTCCAATTGCGAGATAAAAAAAAACACACATCAAGTTTGTTTACCCCAACACGCCAACAAGTAGAAAGCCCCAAGTGTATTATATAAGAAAGTATTAGGTATCCCAAAGGCTTGAAGGGGATCTAATTGAAAGAAGTGACCATTGTGAGTATCCTTCCAATCAATATATGAATATATAAATGTAGATTTATAATTATTTTAAGTGGAAAGCTTCAATTAAATAATAAAATTTAATTACGTCTCTCCCAATCTAAATTTCTTATTAGCATAATTCACTACCCTCATAGGTCTCACATTTTTTAACAGTGTTGTAACATGTAGATTAATTCCCTTTTTGGTGAACAATCTCCACTTTTTAGGAAAATATGGTGTAGTGGCTTCAACCCCTGCAAATCATTAGGAAAAACTAAGAATAGAACAGAAGATGAAATATTGTACAAACCAGCTTATTTTTCAAACAACTAATCCAACATCAGTACCTAAACTTTTTCATGAAGATATCATATTGAGAATGTTTGAAAAATTGTGAGAAATATTTTGCGAGGGTGATGTGAAAAGAGTGATAAGGTTTCACTGTTTTGAATTTTTTTTGTTAAATCGGAAAAAGTTAAAAACCAATATTAATGGAGATATTGGTATTTTTTACTAAATTTTGTGAAGTGACTAAATGTAGCTTTAACCATTCACCTTAAGATGTTTTTACAATATAATTTCCTAAGTCTATTTAATATCTTCATTATCATAAAAACCAACCTATATCAATCTTAACTCCACATCTACCACTCTTAGGGGGATCAAATCTATTTATCCCTCTAAGCACTTGGTAAACCCAGAATTAAGATGGATCTAAGATGATAGAATTTCCCCTTTAAATAGTCTATGCTCACATGAATACCATGGTATTACCATGTGTTATCATAAACCTGGAGCTTAAAAATTACTATTAGTAATTTATAAAAATTAATAAAATTAATAATTGATTTTTATTTTATTTTTTATTTTAACCAAGTTAAAATGTTTAACATACATTAAATTACAACATCCATTTTTACTCTCGATCCACCAAGCCCCGAGAGAGATCAAATATTTTTTCACTCTATGCTAGTTTTCATATCACAATATTTGATCCCTCTCGGGGCTTAGTAGATCCAGAGTAAAGATGGATCTATGTTGGTTTAATTCCCCCATTTAAATAGGCTACATTCCACGTGAATACCATGAGTCAATACCATGTGCCATTTTTTATTTTTATTAATACTAATATTAGGGTTAATAATGTTTTTTTGCATGGTATTAATAATAATCTAGCCCATGGTATTTGGCTCATAGTATTTTGCCCAAAGGTTTCACCTAAATATAACGCATATTTTTAGTGTTCGAAATATAAGGTGACTTATCGAGTAAATATAAAAAAAATGTTTTATTTATTTACCATACCTCTCGTTTATTTATATTTTTATTAATTTACCATACCTCTTTTACAAATATGGTATTTGTCCCAGAGGATTCACTTAAATAAAACCTCATTTTTGAGCCTTCATAGATAGAAAGAGGGTTATGGACTAAATATAAAAAGAGGTTTTATTTATTTACTATACGTCTAGTTTATTTATATTTTTATTTATTTACCATACCTTCTGAGTAAGTAGAAAAAGAGGTTTTATTTATTTACCATACCTCCACTTTATTTATATTTTTATTTGTTTACACCTATGCAAGTCTCTATTCCCTCCAGCTCCTCCTTCACATCCATCGTTACCTCCATCCTCACCTCCTTATTCACCTCCTTTAACACCTAAACATACTCCTCCTAAATCTGAAAAAGGACGTGCTAAGTCTCTTTTGCTTAATCTTGATGTCAATCTTTAATTGCCTATGTACAATGGGGAAGTAAATGATGAAAAGTTGGATAATTGGGTTCGTCAAGTTGAAGCCTATTGCAAGATTCTAAAGATTGATGATGATGTTACAAATATTGCAAGATTCTAAAGATTGATGATGATGTTACAAATATCCAGCTTGCTTCTCTTTGATTGGAAAGTACATCCCTCTTCTGGTGGGAGGCAAAAACTCAATAAGGTTTGAAGAAAAGTGGTAAAATTACCTCTTCTAGGAATGATTTTATAGTTGCATTAAGAAGACAATTTTATCCATTAGCTTATATGCAAAAAGGAATTATGGATTGAAAAAAATTTAGACAAGTTGAAGGTCAGAGTGTTCAAAGTTACACACAAGAATTTAGAAGAAGAGATTTAATCTTGGGTGTTGAATTGTCTTCAAAAGAAACTCTCCTTAAATACATAGGTGGATTACATATTTATTTGAGACATACTATACTTATGTTTAATCCCACCAATCTAGATGAAATATGTGTTCATGCATCTCATTTAGAATCAAGATGTAAGAATTTTCCTCAAGAGATTAGCAAGAAACCTTCCAAATTTGGATAGAAAGGAAAACGAAAAAATAATGCTATAATAAATAAAGAGGGAGAGAAACTTACCTGTAAACATTGTTCAAAAGAAGGCCATGACAAAGACCAATGCTTGAAATTACATCCAGGAATGAGAACAAATAAGTTCAATAAAAGGTAAAGGTTCTAATGCAAGTACTAGTTCTTCTAGTAAGCCTACTGAGTCTCAAAATGATAAAGAAATAATTGATCTTTTTCATATAAGGGTAATTACAAAACATACAGAAGTTGATACATTATTTGATAGTGAATCCTAGGTAAATCTTATCTCTGAAGCAATTGTCAAGAAACTAAATCTAAAAACTACATGTCATACTAAACCTAACCTATTGGGTTGGGTATGTGATGATGCCAAATTACAAGTCACAAGAAAATGTAAACTCAAATTCACCATCAGTATTAATTTTATAGATGAGGTAGAGCTTGATGTTTTACCACTTGACATATGTGGAATTGTTTTAGGGAGTCCATACTTGTATGACCAAAATCCCATGTTCTATTGTCACGAGAAAAAATATCATCCTCTTAAGGATGGGTTTTAGTATATTGTTAGAGAACATCGCAAGAAGATGAAATTATCTCTTGTTAGTGTTGGTTAGATGAAAAGGCTTGTAAATGCTAGAAAGAATTTTGTGTTGTTGATGATAAAAGCTAAAGATATTGTTGAATATGAACCTTTCACGACATGTTATTCTAAAGTCAAGCATGAATTGCTTAAGTTGTTAACACTTATGACAATATTTTTTAGGAACATGAAGGGTTGCCTCATAACAGAGGAATCCAACATGAGATTCACTTACAGCAGGATGCACCACTTCCAAATATTGTCATGTATAGAATGCTAGTTTTGGATAATGCAGAAATCAAGAAGAAAATTCAAGAGATGTTTGACAAAGGGGGCATCAGTCCTAACACATGTCCTTGTGGGTCTCTTATTTCCTTGGTTCCAAATAAAGATGATACATGGCACATGTGTGTGGATTTTAGAGCTTTGAAAAAATCACTTTAAAGAATCATTATCCTCTACCTCGCATTGATGATTTGTTGAATGAGTTAAAGGAATTTGTTTCCTTAATAAGTTAGATTTGAGAAGTGGTTATCATCAAATAAGGATTGTTGAAGATGATATTTGGAAAATTTCTTTCAAGACAAAATAATGTTTGTTTGAATGGTTATTTATGTCATTTGGCCTTTGCAATGCACCTACAACATTCATGAGAGTTATGAATGATGTGTTGAGACCATTCATTGATGATTTTTTCATAGTATACTTAGATGATATTCTGATTTTCAGTAGGACTCATGAAGAGCCTGTTAAGAGTGTGAAACAAGTTTTAGATGCCTTGAAAAAGGATAAATTGTATTTGAAGATGTCTAAGTGTGAATTTGGGAAAGCCTGTTTGGTTTATTTGGGTCATATTGTAGGAGGGGGTGAATTAAAGATTGATCCCTCAAAAGTTGAATTCATTGAGAATTGGCCTAATCCCAACAATGTAACAGAAGTTAGAAGCTTTTTGGGAGAATCCCAATATTGGAGAAAATGTATAGCTAACTTCTCACTTATTACAACACCATTACATGCTTTTACAAGTGTGAAACATGTGTTTTAATGGGGAGGCAAGCAACATAAAGACTTCGACACTTTGAAAGATAAAATGACTAAAACACTAGTTCTATCACTTCGAGATCTTAAGTAACCATTTGAGATTCAAACCAATGCAACCGACTATGTTATGGGAACGGTTTTGATGTGACATAGTAAACCTATTTGTTATCATTTTGAAACCTTTACCAATGATATAATTAACTATCCAACTTATGATAAAGAGTTGTATGCTTTGGTACATAGCATGAAGAAATGGAAGCATTATTTTATGGGTAAAGAAACAATTTTTCATATTGACCATCAACCTTTGAAATATTTACAAATGCAAACCAAGATACAAAAAGATAGACATTTAAAGTGGATGGGATTCCTAGAATAATTTCATTTGGTAATCAGGTACAAGAAAATTATAGAAAATTTTAGGGGCGAATGTTCGCCCTTTGGAAAAATTAAGGGGTTTTAAATTTTTAGTGGGCGAATATTTTGTATCATAGTACATTTTTACAAATCACCTCAAATAGCCCACCTTATTTTAAGGGAGAGGATAAAGAAGGTAAATTTAGCCCTTGAAATTAGGAGTTACAACCTTCCATTCCCCCATTTTCAAGAATAGGTTTTATTTAAGTGAATCTTATGGGCCAAAGGCCCAAATACCATATTTATAAAAGTGGTATGGTAAATTAATAAAAATATAAATAAATGAGTGGTATGGTAAATAAATAAAACATTTTTTATATTTACTCCAGAAGTCTCCTTATATACATGCAAGGGTGTAAACAAATAAAAATATAAGTAAAGTGGAGGTATGGTAAATAAATAAAACGTATTTTTATACTTACTCAAAAGGTATGGTAAATAAATAAAAATATAAATAAACTAGACGCATGAAAAATAAATAAAACCTCTTTTTATATTTAGTCCATAACCCTCATTCTATTTATGAAGGCTCAAGAAAGAGGCTTTATTTAAGTGAATCCTATGGGCCAAATACCATATTTGTAAAAGAGGTATGGTAAATTAATAAAAATATAAATAAACAAGAGGTATGGTAAACAAATAATTTTTTTTTTATATTTACTCCATAAGTCACCTTATATTTACGAACACTCAAAAATGCGTTATATTTAGGTGAAACCTATGGGAAAAATACTATGGGACAAATACCATGGACTAGATTGTTATTGATACCATGCAAAAAAACATTATTAACCCTAATATTAGTATTAATAAAAATAAAAATGGCACATGGTATTGACCCATGGTATTCACCTGGAATGTAGCCTATTTAAATGGCGGAAATTGTTATTAATACCATGCAAAAAAACATTATTAACCCTAATATTAGTATTAATAAAAATAAAAATGGCACATGGTATTGACCCATGGTATTCACCAAAATGGCACATGGTATTGACCCATGGTATTCACCTGGAATGTAGCCTATTTAAATGGCGGAATTAAACCAACATAGATCCATCTTTACTTTGGATCTACTAACCCCCGAGAGGTATCAAATATCATGATATGCAAACTAACATAGAGTGAAAAAATATTTGATCCGATCAAGAGTAAAAATGGATGTTGTAATTTAATGTATGTTAAACATTTTAGCTTGGTTAAAATAAAAAATAAAATAAAAATCAACTATTAATTTTATTAATTTTTATAAATTACTAATAGTAATTTTTAAGCTCTAGGTTTATGATAACCCATGGTATTGAACCATGGTAATACCATGGTATTCATGTGAGCATAGACTATTTAAAGGGGAAATTCTATCATCTTAGATCCATCTTAATTCTGGGTCTACCCAGTGCTCAGAGGGATAAATAGATTTCATCCCCCTAAGAGTGGTAGATGTGGAGTTAAGATGGATATAGGTTGGTTTTTATGATAATGAAGATATTAAATAGACTTAGGAAATTATATCGTAAAAACATCTTAAGGTGAATGGTTAAAGCATAGACATTGGACAAGTATATTTGTATACTTTTGTTTTAAATTGAAACAAATCCAGGGCTAAAAGGAATGGATTGATTGCTCTAGTCATCCTTCTGTAACTTTCCAACATATGCTGGAGTAAACAGATTGTAATTTGGGTAATTTTTCTTATTGCAAACAGGAACATACTTTTGTATTGGCAGGGTGGTTACAAGGTACCTAGAAGTGATGAATTTGAATTTTTCTTGGTTTTATATATAGTATTAGGTTTTTTCTCATGCTTTCTGCGAATGGCATGGGTGAATTTTATCCTACACCCACTAGGTTATCGATATGAAATTTCCGTAATTTTGATTTCAAAAGATATTTTAAAGAAATGCAATGATTTCATTTGTGTATTCAATATACAGAAGATTTTATAATTGAGTAAAATATTCTCCATGCCTGGTGAGAGATTCGCCAAAAAATTATATATACATATCATATTATTGATAAAATCACCTTCCATTTTTCCTATATACCATGGAGATTCGCCCATTTATTATACATGTAAATTTAGGGGGGGTTCTTAGAATTTTCCCTACAAGAAATATATATTCAACAAAGTTTTTGATATGTTATCAAGTCCTATTGTTAATGTATATGTTATTCTTAAGCATAACTCAATCATGCATGAAAGTTATATTGAGAAGTATGCTCAAGATGAATATTTTAAAGATGTTTATGCAACTTTGAGTTAAGGCAATCATGTTGAATAATTGGATTATCATGTTGATAACAAGTTTTTGTATCATCCTGGCAAGTTATGTGTTCCACATGGTAAAAGAGTTAATGTCATAAGGGAAGCCCACACTTCTCTTATTCTTGGTCACTTTGGTGTAGGCTAAACAATTGCACAAATTCAAAGGTATTTTTATTGGCCTCGCATGAATGAAATCGTTTCAAGATATGTAAAGGGATGTTCCATGTGTGCTACTAGCAAGCCTAGAAATAGGAAATTGGGATTGTACACTACACTTCATATTCCTTCTCATCCTTGAGAAAGTATTCCTATGGATTTTGTAAGGGGACTACCAATGTATAAGATAGGTCATGATTATCTATATGTTGTTGTGGATCATTGCAAAACAATGTGTGTGTTGATGCCATGTGATTCTAAACTCACCCATGAATTGGTTAAGCTATTAACACTTATGACAACATTTTTTAGGAACTTGAAGGGTTTCCTCCTAAAAGAGGAATCCAACATGAGATTCACTTACATAAAGATTCACCACTTCCAAATATTGGCATGTATATAATGTGAGTTTTGGAAAATGCATAAATGAAGAAGAAAATTCAAGAGTTCTTTGACAAAGGGGTCATCGGGCCTATCACATCTCCTTGTGGATCTCCTATTTTCTTAGTTCCAAAGAAATATGGTACATGGAACATGTGTGTGGATTTTATAACTTTGAACAAAATAAATGTAAATAATCGTTATCCTCTTCCTCACATTGATGATTTGTTAGATCAGTTAAAGGACGTTGTTTACTTTACAAAGTAATATTTGAGAAGTAGTTATCATTAGATAAGGATTGTTGAAGATGATATTTGGAAAATTTCTTTCAAGACAAAACAAGGTTTGTTTGAATGGTTATTTATGTCGGTTGGGCTTTGCAATGCACCCACAACATTCATGAGAGTTATGAATGATGTGTTGAGACTATTCCTTCATGATTTTGTCATAGTCTACTTACACGATATTCTGATTTTCAATAGAACTCGTGAAGAGCATGTTAAGAATGTGAAACAAGTTTTAGATTTCTTGAAAAAGGAGAAATTGTATTTGAAGATGTCTAAGTGTGAAGTTGGGAAAACATCTTTGGTTTATTTGGGTCATATTGTAGGAGGGTGTGAATCAAATATTGATCCCTCAAAAGTTGAATTCATTGTGAATTGGCATAAACCCAACAATGTAACAGAAGTTAGAAGCTTTTTGGGAGCAACCCAATATTGGAGAAAATTTATAGCTAACTTCTTAGTCATCAACACCATTACATTATTTTGCAAGTGTGAAATAGGTGTTTCAATGGGGACCCAAGAAACATAAAGCCTTCGACACTTTGAAAGATAAAATCACTACAACACTATTTCTAGCACTTCCAGATCTTAAGCAGTCATTTGAGATTAAAACCGATGCAAAAAATTATGCTATGGGAACAATTTTGAAGCAACATGGTAAACCTATTTGTTATCATTTTGAAACCTTTACCAATGATATAATTAACTATCCAACTTACGATAAATATTTATATGCTTTGGTACATAGCATGAAGAAATGGAAGAATTATTTGATGGGAAAATAAAAGATTATTCATACTGACCATCAACCTTTACAATATTTACAATCACAAACCAAGCTACAACAAGTTATAAATTTCAAGTGGATGGAATTCCTAGAACAATTTCATTTGGTAATCAGGTACAAGAAAGGTATATATAGCAAATTTGTCAATAGGTTATCAATTCCTATTGTTAATACATATGTTATTCTTAAGAATACCTCAATCGTGCATGAAAGTTATATTGAGCAGTATGCTCAAGATTAAGACTTTAAAGATGCTTATGCAACTTTGAGTTAAGAAATTGATGTTAAAGAATTGGATTATCATGTTCATAATTGTAACACCCCTCTTCCTCATCTAACCAAGTAATTGACCAACTGGGGTAAACATGTGATGAGAGGCTATTGTGATTGGATTCAACCTCGTATGTGACCTTAAGGGAATGGAATCGATGGAAACACAACATACAAAAATTCCACATTAGCTATAGGACCCCTGAGAACCATCCCAACTCTTCAGGTAGCTTGTCATTGGGTCCCACTAGAATTTTTTATCACTTGACCTTTGAACACTCTCATTCTATGAGCATGCCAGCATCCAGGGACCTCTATATTCTCTCAGAGGCCTGTAAACCAGCATCCAGTGACCATTCTTTCCAGTTTTGTGCCAGCGTTCAAGGGATTTGAGCCCCTTTTTTCAGGCCAATAGCCTAGGTCACTACCCAAAATGGAATGACATCTTCAAAGAAGTAAAATAACCAGGAAGAAATGATGCAAAAGCAATTAGTTGAACAAAAGGTTAACTAGACCCCTACTAGACATGACTGACATTTCATCAAACATATCACAAACATGTAATATATAGGTGTAAACAACAGTTTAATCATAGGGATCCTGAAATTATCTAAGAATATCTAAAAACCATTGTTCCCTCATGTCATTTGATGCATTATCATCTATTAGGTCATAGATACATTGTCCATTCATTTACAGGTAAAAACATGGTGAGAGGCATACATAGCTATTGTCATAAAACATATACATAAATATCATAGTAAAAATAGAAATACCATAAATAAATCATCCAGAGAATCCACATATAGACCAGTACATTTACACATGAAAACCAAAGGGATGATGTTGATATTAATGGATGTAGAAACCAACCAAGGACGGGACTACCACATTCCACCTGAGCATAGATCGGCTGAGCCAAATCTCTCTTCAGCCAATCACCCCTGTGCCATATTCCAAGCATCAAACAATCATGGATGCTACCAGAGTTCTCCACCTACACTGAGGAATTTGAGTGCCTCCTAGTCTCTCAGGCTTTATCATAATCCACAGTCTGATCCAGGGATCACTAGGCACTACACTGACACCAACTCTCAGGCTTTACCGTACATCCCATCTCAAGACTACCAGTCCCAACAGAGAGTAATCCACCTTTCGATTTTACTGTACATCCCTTCATTCACCAGCAAGGATTCGTAGCCCCACCAAGGTACACAATCCTCTTTTTACTGCAACCCATAGTCTAGCTCAGGGGTTACTAGTCCAATGGCTTTACCATGGTCCATAGTCTATTTTAGAGACCACTAGGCCATGTGTTTTTCATTTCAGAGATCCACCTCACTCAACTTTGAATCCATCCGGCAATCTAGCTAAACTGAAGTATGAGAACCCATCTCATCAAGACTATCTAGAAATGGCAAGGTTAGGTTCAAAACACTGTCACACCTGAAAAAACCCATGCAATGACAGAAAATATCCACATGAAATACCATGCATGCCAAATCTAGTAAGAAAAACATACATGTAAATCAATACCTACAAATAATATTGTTGTAGTTGCTTCATCCTACTCTTCCTTTCTTCATCTTCGTTTCCTCTTGCCTTCTTTTCCTTTCTTGATTCAATGCCCAAGTGCTCCAAGAAAACTCTAAGTGTCCAAGAGTGATAGAGAGAGAGAGAGAATAATGAGAGAACTCCAAAACTGAACTGGCCAAGCTTTCCCACTGATCCTCAGAAGCCTTTTTATCAAATTAGGCCTCTATTTTCTTCATTTTCCATTATTTTCCTTCATTTTCCTCCTCACATGCAACCTGTGACCTTCCACCTTCATTTTCTCCTGATTTCGATTATTTTCATAAATAAAATGCTAATTAATGCCTCTTGCCTTTCCAAAGCCTTAACCATTGCCTTTTCCAATTTTCTTTAGCCATAATAACTGAATGAAAACTCACTAGGATGTTTTTCCCACCATTCTTCTTGGAATACATGTCCCATTATCCGTGGTCTTATATATTTTTACACGAGTTTTTAACCAGGGATGTTACAGAACCCTCCCCCTTGGCGGGACACCATCCTCAGTGTTTAATTACACCTATAACTAGCAAGATTGTTGAAAACAAAACAAACTACCCATGGAGCTTTATAACACATCTCGTTGCAATATTTTCAATGACCATCTGCTAAAACATGACAAACATACGTTTACTCGAGCTTTATAACACAGTTCATTACGGTATTTACAATCCAAATATACTTATGCACATTTTCTTCAACTAAAAAATAACCATACTGTCTATGGATGTTTATAAATCCAGCTCAATATAGTAATTACAATAATACACACACACACACACACACACATATATATATGCACATTTTCTCAACTAATAGATAAAAGGATACGATGCCTACATCTACAACAAGGGAATCTAGAGGCTCACACCTCCACCCTTAAAGTAATACCAGGATTCACCTCCTTCCTAGGAATTTTAGAATCCACTGCAAAGTCAAATCTACATCCAATATCCACTGCTATAATTGTGCACCACTTGTCCTCTTAGTGAATAGTTATCGGCTCATTGTTCCAGGGCATGCTCCCAATGCGCATATGATTCCATCTGGCAATGATAATGACCAAAACAAAATCCATCCCCGACCTTCCCTTCTCTGCTACGCAGTCCCTCAGGCAATTTGGTCACGCTCTTCCATGAAGTCCCTCACCTTCCAAGTTCTGCTGACACCCCCATCGCGGGTAGTCCAGCCCTTGGGAAGGCTTTCTCACATCGGGAGATAAAAAAACCAAGGCATATCCCTGCCTTAAAGCCATCATATTGGTCTTAGAATGCTAATGGAAATCAACGGACATTATTGGGTACTAGTGTCCCACAATGGCCCCACTCCTAAATGCTTTACCGGCATGTTGCTTCCTATTCTATTTTCCTTTGCTCTTTTCGTTATTTCTTGTAGTCAGTTTCAACCACCCAACTAGGCATTTCATGCTTTCCTGTACCAAGCACACAATTTCCATTAGATTCAAAATTAGTTGAAATAACTTCAAATCATACCTCATCGGCGGCCCGCCAACAATGTATACTTGAAATTTTGTTCGCTTCCTATCACAACAAGACAAACTAGCATCTTTGACCAAATCATCATGTATAAAAATATCACATTAGGTTAGCTCAAAACACAACCATCATAGATCAAAATCATAAATCACATGTAACCATCATAAATCATAACCATAGATCACATGAAATCGTCATAGACCAAAATGATAAATCACATGCATAATAAAAATGAAATAAAATGTTGATACTTATCATTTAATCAATTCTTAGCTTATACCTTTGTCCTTATTCCGTACGAACTTCAGATCAGTTCCCACATCCAACAAACACCCATTGCTTTCTCCTCAACCATGTTCAATTACACGTATTGTGCATCATGCACATACAACCACACACGACACACAACACCATGCAATACATACACCTACACTTGACCTATAACTCATACACCTACATCCAGGGTACAACACAACACATACATACACCTACACCCAGGGTACAACACAACACATACATACACCTACACCTAGGGTACAACATAGCACATACATACACCTACAACCAGGGAACAACACAACACATACGTACACACAATACACGAGTACCACATGTCCAACATGTACACAATACCACCTATACACAACATCACCTGCACAACATGTACACAACATCACATGTACACCACACCACCTACACAATGTGTACACAATGCCACATTTACATCGTAGCACTTGTACAACGTGTACACAATACCATATGTATAGAACACCATATGCACAACATGTACACGACACCAATTATGCACGACATGTACACAACATCATCTGCACACAACACCATATGTATAACATGTACACAACCCCACATGCACACAACACCACATGTACAATCATGCACACAACACCATATGTACATAGTACCAAATGTTAACCATGCACACAACACCATATTCACATAGCACTGCATATACATGTACATAACACCCTATGTACATGGAACTGCATATCGAACATGCACACAACACTACATATCCATCATGCGCACAGTACAATATGTACATAACACCCCATATCCAACATGTACATAGCACCATCTATATCCAAGACTGCATAAGCAATATTTGCACAACACTATTTGTACCACCATGTACATAACATGGTATAAACAACATGTAGAAAAACTATATATACACAACACCGCATGCGCACAACATCAAAGATGCAACATGTACAACATATACAACATATGCACAATAGTAGTAGCAAACATCCCAAATCCACATTGTCTCTACCCAACAACCTTGCTTCCTATGTCTTATCCATTCTTGTCCTAGCATGTCACAGGCCACACCGCTTTCATTTCGTTGATGTATCCCTCGGTATAGCCATCCCATATCATAGACATAATATAATCACATAATCTCAACTCATAACCAAATGATACTCACCTAGCCTACTCTAGCCTAACCTAGCCTACTCTACCCTAGCATACTCTATCCTACTCTAGCGTTGCCAAGCCTAGCCTAGCTTACCCTAGCCTAATCTAGCCTACTCTCACCTTGCCTAGCCTAGCATACTCAAGCCTAGCCTAACCTACTATAGCCTACCCTAGCTTAGCCTACTCTACCCTAGCCTAACCTATTATAGCGTAGCCTACTCTAGCCTAGACTAGCTCAGCCTACTCTACCCTAGCCTAGCCTAGATTAGACTAGCTAACTCTATCCTAACGTACTCTAGCTTTGCCTAACGTCACCTAGCCGAACCTACTATCGCCTATCCTGATCTACTCTCCCCTAGAATAGCCTAACCTAACCTAATCTACTTTAGCCTAGCCTAACCTACTCTTTCCAACCCTAGCCTAGCGTACCCTACCCTAGGCTGGCCTAACCTAACCTAACCTAACATAACCTAATATACCTTAGCCTAGCCTAGCCTAATCTTTCCTACTTTCTCTTAGCCTAGCCTAGGTTACTCTAGCCTAGCCTAGTCTACTCTAGCCTAGCCTACTAAAGTGTAGCCTACTATAGCCTAGCTTAGCCTAGACTACTCTAACATAGATTACTCTAACCTAGTATATCCTAGACTAATCTAGCCTAACCTACTATCACCTATCCTGATCTACTCTCCCCTAGAATAGCCTAACCTAACCTAATCTACTTTAGCCTAGCCTAACCTACTCTATCCAACCCTAGCCTAGCGTAGCCTACCCTAGGTTGGCCTAACCTACTCTTTCCAACCCTAGCCTAGCATAGCCTACCCTAGGTTGGCCTAACCTAACCTAACCTAACATAACCTAATCTACCTTAGCCTAGCCTACCCTAATATTTCCTACTCTCTCTTAGCCTAGCCTAGGTTACTCTAGCCTAGCCTAGCCTACTCTAGCCTAGCCTACTAAAGTGTAGCCTACTATAGCCTAGACTACTCTAGGCTATTGTATCCTAGCCTACTCTAACATAGCCTGGCATACCCAAGACTACTATATCCTAACCTACTATAGCCTCACCTATTCTACCTTAGTCTACTCTACCCTAGCCTACTATAGCCTAGCCTAGCCTAGCATACTCTACTCTCACCTAGCCGAGCCTACTCTAGCATAGCCTAGCCTACTCTAGCCTAACCTACTCTAGCCTAGCCTAGCCTACTCTAGCCTAACTTACATTGGCCTAACCAACTCTAGCCTAGAATAACCTAATATTGCCTAACCTTGCCTAGACTAATGTAGCCTAGCCTACTCTAGCCTAGCTTAGCCAAGCCTAATGTATTCTAGCCTAGCTTAACCTACTCTAACCTAGCCTAGCCTAGCCTAAACTTAGTCTAACCTAACCTAACCTATTCTAGCCTAGCCTACACTAACCTACTAGAAAAATTATTTTAGAATAAATCAAAATAAATACTGTGAATAAAAGAAATAAATATAATAAAATTTATTTAAAATAAATTAAATTTACTAATATCTATGTTAAGAAAGAAAATATATTAAATTTAATCAAAATTACAGTGTTATAAAATTTAAATAAAATCATAATCTGTGGAGGGTTGGATCGTTGAACACTTGTAAGATTGTGCAATAAGTAATGACGGTTTCAACCAGAAGGATATATATATCACGCAAAACCCAGATTTTCTGTCATTCATATAGCAAAAAAGCGCAACACAGATTTTTTGTCATTAAATTTCTAACTCTCTAACCTAGATGCATCCAATAGGCAGTAAACAAAAATACTTTATACACTTATTTGAAAAGAAAATTTGAAACACTGATTTGAAAAGAAATTTACAAATTATCTTTCTCCAGGAGGATTAGGATTACATGCGAAACAAAAGAGCGAAAAACAAATAAATTAGTGAATCTTAAATCCTACAGTAAATAAATGCATAATTACATTTAAAATTTATAAAAAAAATTTAATAAATAAATACTAACCAGAAGATGATCCATAATGCATAATTACATTATCTAAATATAGAAATTAAATCATTATCTGCGACAACATCGAATCCCAAATTAAAGTTATACGTAAAGAAACTAAAGAAGCAAGCCCCTCGCTCACTTTCTATGTGGACATGGAGCTCAACATTTCAGTGATTTGATGAGACTTCTAGAGTTCATATCTGAAGGTGCAGACATATACATATACAGTAGCTTGTACTTTATTTCTTCTAATCTTAATGCTCTGTTATTGGTCCCTAATCTTTATGCTCTCTTCTTTGTCCCTGCCTGGCCTAATTTTTTAAATCTTAATGCTCTGTTATTGGTCCCTAATTTAAGTCTACTATGTCCTTTGATCTTTATACTCTCTTCTTTGTCCGCAGTCCCGTTAATTTTTTTTAATTTTTAGTTTTCTTTCTAATTTTCTACCATACTTTCTTTAACTTTCTGTTTTTACATAGAGTAAAACAAGAAAGTTTCTCTATGTTCTCTCTCCTCTGTATAAAAAGAGGAAGTTAGTTTTTTCTACCATACTTTCTTTAACTTTCTGTTTTTACATAGAGTAAAACAAGAAAGTTTCTCTATGTTCTCTCTCCTCTGTATAAAAAGAGGAAGTTAAGTTTTCTTGACCTTGTTTTAATTATTTCGTTTAATAATATAATGGAGGCAAGTTTATATCATATTAGGGTTATTGGAGAAAATCCATATCTCAAAATAACAAAGTAACATCTTCGGGAACCATCTGCCGAGCCTTTAAACCATGACTCCCTATCTTTATCTATTTACACGTTTGTGTGTGATACATTTTCTCTATTTCCAGGAATGTGCAGTTCAGCCATCATTATGTTGTCTCTCATTTTCAAAACGCTCATAGATACTCTCTCGCACATCCCAAACTCTGGTAAATAATTATAATAAGTGGCTCTGTATTTGGCTTTGTATTTTGTATTTATTGTTGATTTCGCTTTGGCTTTTGTTATTGTTGTAGTTCCACTCTATTTTTAATGCTACAACTCCAATATTTTTATTATTTACAGTTCCAATATTGAATCATTCATGGTGGATATATTAAGTTATTTTCCAAGTTTGAGCGTACATTGCATGCATCATTTATTTGAAGTTTAAAAATGGCAATCTAGATATTATTTTTAGAAATTCAAATTATTTTAACTTATTGGATTTATTCAAGCACTTACCCTATAGGTAACTGGATAGTTTTAACTCATAGCCCTTCAGTTTTAAATTTCTCTCTCATCATCATTTTCATTTTCTTTGCTATAGCCACTAAAGTACCTTTCTATAATTGTAGTCATTGTTCTCTGCAATTTCACTATTGTTTTGTTTCTATTTGGGATTTAAATTTATTTGTAAATGCATCCAGTAGAGAAATTTATTTCTTTTTAATTTTTATTATTTTTGATAAATTTTATATAAAATTCTAATGCGTTCATAATAACATCAATTATAAAACTATTTTGAATTTAATAAGAGAATAAAATGAAATAAAGTATACATATGCCTAAGCAAGCACTTAACATCAATTATAAAACTATTTTGAATTTAATAAGAGAATAAAATGAAATAAAAAAAGAGAATAAGAGAATAAAATGAAATAAAGTATACATATGCCTAAGAAAGCAATTAATTTATCCACTTCACAAGTAATCAATTAATTTATCCCCTTCACATCTAGATTTATCAGTTATTCCTAAGACAAGGTTATATGATTCTATTTTCCTATTAACCACCATTGATTTAGCTAACATTGACCAATGTAACTAAGAAATGTGAATGAAATTTTTTTAGTGATTTATTATATTTATATTTTTTAGTTATATTCATGCTCATGTAATTGTTTATTGATTTGAAATTATATAATATCAAATGAATATTTTTTGCAAATTGATTTTTTTTTTATAGATGGTTATTTATAATGTAAAATGATATCCATTATTTAGTTATATATTTTTTCTTATTTTTTTTAAATGGTAAAATGTAAAACAAATTTATTCATGAATATAATTGTTTTATTTATTTAAAATATATAAAATAAATGTATTTGTTTACTTAAATATAAATAATGAGAGAAAGAGAGAGAGGGAGGCAGGGAGGCACGGGGACATATGGAGAGAGAGAGAGTTGAGAGGGAGGGAGGCAGGGGCACAAATGAAGAGACATATAGAGGGAGGGGGACAGACGGAGAGAGAGGGAAGGAGGAGGATAGAGGGAGAGAGAGGGGGAGGGAGGGAGAAAAGAGGG